>QAPF01000152.1:0-99442 GCA_004367935.1 Colletotrichum sidae | reverse complement strand
CGCGCGGGGCGGGGCAGGTGGGCATGCCGCACGAGTGCGCGGCGCCGCAGTAGGAGCTCCCCGGGCGCGCGGGCGCGAGGCACGAGGGCGCGTGGCACTCGTGCGTCGGGCAGAACTGCACGCCCGCGGAGGCGAGGGGGTCGCCGTTGCGCGGGGACGGGCACGAGGGGTGCAGGCAGGCGTGGAGGGCGCAGTGTTTGGCCTCGGGTGAGGACGACGAGGAGGAGGAGGGGTGGTAGCACGACGGGTTGGCGCAGGTGTGCGTGATGCAGAAGCGCGCCTTGGACGAGGAAGGGTTCGCCGTGGGTTGCGGGCAGGACGCGTGGGCGCAGGTGTCTGCTCGCCATGTCAACGAGGTCCTTGTACCGGGTGGTGAGGGAGGCGGGAGATGGGACTTACGACGCAGACAGTAGACGCGGGCCGAGTCCTTGAGGTTGTCCTTGGGATCGTGGCAGTGGGGGTACAGGCACTCGTGGGTGTTGCAGAAGCGGTTGCCGGTCGTCATCGTCTTGCACCCGGGCTCGCCGCAGCACGTCGGGAGATCTGGCGATGGTGTCAGCATGGCATCCATCCGGTTATAGGAGAGCCGGGAGGAAACTCACGCTGCCAGCACAGCTCCTCGTGTTTGCCGCCGGACGAGACGGCCCTGGCCGACTGGCAGCCCTCCTTCTTGCACAGCCGGTGGTCCGTACACCAGACGCCGGCGGATATGACCCTGTGGCAGTCGTCGTCGACGCAGCTGTGCGACTCGCAGAACGTGCCCCTGCCGGTGATTTGCTGGCCGCAGCTCGGGACCAGGCAGAGCATCGTGTGGGCGGTGCAGTTCTGGGAGCCGGGCGAGCGCTTCTGGTGGCAGTGGGGGTACAGGCAAGTATCTGCCGTCGTCAGGATCGTGTCGAAGAGGTGAGCAAGGAGGGAGGTTTGCGTACGTCTCTGGCAGTATGGCCATTCTTGGTTCGTGTCGGCCAGGACGCGCGGATCCAGGCATGACTGGGCGTGGCAGCGCATATCTGGAGACCGTCGAGGTTTAGCAGGGTGACGAGAGATGGCAACAAGAGGAAGAAGGCAAGAGGAAGAGAGCAAGAGGAAGAGAGCAAGAGGAAGAGACTCACGGTCATCGCAAAACCTGTTCATGCCGCAGTGCTTGGGATTGGGACACATGACGTCGTCCAGGCGCTGGCGGCAGGCATCTTCAACTGGCGTCAGTAAATGAAGCTGGTCAGTAAGACTACAGACAGCCTCACGGTCTTTGCAGTACAGCGAGTGCATCGTGGGCCTGCCGGGTTTCCTCAGGTCGCACTTGAGGGCGCGGCGGGTGCAGTTGGCGTAGATGCAGCGTGGTCGTGGAGGAGGCGGCGGCGGGGCTTTGCGACAGCAAACAAACATCTTCTTCATGAGGATCGTGGGGTTCGAACGGTGGACGTTTAGACCGAGAAAGTGTTCAGCCGACGCTCAGGACTGACTTGTCTGGAGAGTTGAGGACAACTTCTGGAAGCGTTGATATAAGAGTGGACGATACGGCAGAAAGACCATGAGAAAGCTGTGGCGATGCTGTCGCCATCACGTCGGAGCTGCCGTCGTGTTTCCAAATGCGTGGTCTCAGTAGGTCCTGGACTCCAGCCTGGCTTCATACAACAAATAGATGGGTCGAGAATACGCAAAAGGGGCGTCTCATTTTGCATCACATGTCTCTCGTGGAGTGGAGTGTATTCCAAGAGCACCGGCAGTTTCTGGGGCTGATCAATGGTGTGCTTCCTTCAAATTATGCGACACGGTTTGAAAGAAGTTGCCATGGTATCTTGGGCAAAAACGTGGCTGAACTACAGACAATGCCACGACTGTCTGATGGTAGAACAAGGCCATTGTCGTCGCTGTTGACCTGTGCCACGATGATGCGCGTCGTTGGGTTGACAGCTCACGTGGCCCATGCATGGCACTCTTACAGTCCGTCTTGACACGGGCATACGATCTGGACCTCTGCAGTCTGATTCAGCAACCTGGCCTTGAAATCCACCTGGTGACAGCAATGTCGACTGGCCAAGGGGTCTTCATTCTGGGATGCCTGGAAATCCCATGGTTGCCTTTCGGCTCACGGGTGATGCAGGTAGCCGAGCCAATGTCTCGGAGTCCCGAAGCGTTGGAATGCCATCGTTCTAGAAGGTCGTGGTAGCTCTGGAAAGGCAGTGGGTTCACGTGTGAGTGTGACGAGCTTTGCCCATGTTGTTGACTGGCCCAGCGGAACGTGTCTGAAGAAGCTGTTCCCATAGATTATAGTCTCGGGCATCTAGCTGAACACTCTGGCGGCTCCAGTGTTTCCAGCAACCGAGACAGAGGCTGGCGTATGACTTCACGATGGCGTGGCATATGGCATGAATGCACCTCTTGAACCTTGTCCCAACTTGTGCGTCACTACGCGCCCTGCGCTGGCCGCTTTTCCGCAACCGCAGCAAGGATTGCGAGTTGTCGAGAAGCTCGGGTTCGAATTGACCCAGTATCCGGTGCTTGGCCGTCCTGTCATATGCTTGCTGCTAGCTTCTATGACTTGCAGCTGTACCTGGCTGTCCAATTTGATGAAATCTAGTATAATACTCTTTGACTAGAAGTGAGTTATAGATAGTACAGCCACAGCACGCCTGGCCTTTGGGTAACTTGACACCAACGGCCTGGCCTGGATCATCGGCGGGTAATCTCATATCCTGCTGGTCAAGACTGCGAGGAAAGACTTTGCCGAACGACTGGAACCTCTGGCTTCCGAAAGGCTGTGAAGCACTCCCTCTATGTCGAACGCTGCGGCTCGGAACCTAGAATTCAAACCCTCTTTCGTTTAGCCACCGGAACAAGTCCGACAGTGGCCGCAGCTTGACTTGACTTCTTATGGACGAGGGAGTTGGTGCTGTCAACTTATCTGGCACCACTGCTCAGCACATCATCTCTTCCCAAAGTCCCCTGAATCCGGCATCACGTATCGACGTCAGCGCACCTGGTTTCCAGGCATGAGACGTTCGCCCCAGACGCAGAAACCTGCCGAGTACTGAGAAGCGCCGTGTTTTCTTGACTCTTTGTTTCCAGACGAACTGCCTGACCCACCGATGAGAAACCCTCGAGTCTGGGGCGGACGGCGATCAAGTATAAAGATCAGCACCAATACGTCAGATCGAGGAGACGCTCTGCCCAGAGTCGTGGCATGGCGCAAAAGTGCTACGTGCGGCCGTTTGTTTCTAGAACACCCAGAGCACGCCCGTGTCGTCTGAACACGATGGCTTGGACAAGTGTATGCTACAGAGCAATGGAAATGTCTCAACCCTGTCCGCCATGCCTTCTCGCGGTCTAACTCCGCTCGTCACGCCATTCGATGGAATAATCATCATCACAAAGTCGACATCTGCAGACGGGTCGACCTGAAAGACCCAACGGGACCACCTGATGACTGCTCGACCTTTCCCCCTTCCGGTTAGAGTTCATGTCGTGTCGGATCCAAGTCGAGGGTGTCCGCCTCTGGATTCGCTCCTCCAACAGAGGCTGTTGGTCTCGTCGACGAGTCAGCGTCGAGACCCTCCCACCCCGATGGCGATCCCGTCCGTTTCAGAGACGGGACACAGATCGAGACGATAACTGTACAGTCGCCGAGACGAGAATAAGCTTTTGTGCAACGAGCGTTTCCGAACCTAGTTGGGGAGGGGGACACAAGGGAGGATGCCGACAAACTCGCACCACGATCCGGCAATGGGCTCGTCTTAAGTATGGACCCCAAAGCAGAAAGTCTCACAGTCCTCGAGAAAGTCATTGTGACATCGCGTCTCGTCGCCTCTCCATCCCGTGTCGTGTGTCGAACCCAGCGAACGCCCACAGCAGCATCAGGTCGTCCCACGATGCCTCCCAAGCACGAGGCCCGAACCACTGGCGCCGGCGACCCGTGAAGCCCGACTCACCCACCGCGACGAGGTTATCGAATACACCCCCCCGCGAGACGAGACCGAGGAGCGAAGGAGACATCGACACAGAGAACGACAGAGAGAGAGACTGACAGACAGACATGGCGGGCGAGACGGGGTCCATCTCCGTCTCTCAGGCCCAGGCAATGGTCATGATCGCCTTCGCGGCGACGGCCTACTACAACACCATCGAGACCTTCTTCTCCATCTTCACCACCTTCAAGCGGCGGCGCGGGCGGTACTTTTGGAGCATGGTCGTGTCCAACACGGGCATCAACATCAACGTCGTCGCCTTTGTGCTGCGCTACTTTGGCTACTACCGCGAGGCCGTCTTCGCGTCGAGCATCATCATCCCCATCGCCTGGTACTCCATGGTCACCGGCCAGGCCGTCGTGCTGTGGTCGCGGCTGCACCTCGTCGTCCACAGCCAGCGCCAGATCCGCCTCGTGCTCGCCATGATCGTCTTCAACGCCGTCACCATGCACGTGCCGGAGACCGTCATCTTCTTCCTGGCCAACTACCACCACCCGGCCCAGTGGTCGGGGCCCTTCAAGATTTACGAAAAGGTCGAGCTCGTCGTCTTCACCGTCCAGGAGACCGTCATCGCCGGCTTCTTCCTCTACGAGGGCTACTTCAGCCTCAAGCCGCTGGGCGCCATCAAACCGAAAGCCGTCACGAGCATGGTGCGCCACCTCGCCGCCCTCTTCGCCGCCGTGCTGCTCCTCGACGCGGGGCTCATCGTGCTCGAGTACAGCGACCGCTTCGAGATCCAGACCATGTGCAAGCCCTTTGTGTACAGCGTCAAGCTCAAGGTCGAGTTCGTCGTGCTCAACAAGCTGCTGAGCTTCACCCGCATGAGCGCCTGCAACTGCCGCGGCCCGGAGAGCATGCCCTCCGTCACGCTGCCCGACAGCGACAACCGCACGAGGGTCGGCGGGAACAACGTCGTGCTGCTGGCGCTGCCGGACATTGAGCAGACGGGCGGCTCGCTGTCGCCCCTGTTCCAGCAGGCGGCGGACGCGGGCGCGGGCGCGGGCCCGAGGCCGGATCGCATATTCGACGGGCAGGAGGAGGACGGGACGGACGGGTCGCCGGCGAGGAGGGGGTCGAGGAGGAGGAGGAGGAGGAGGAGCGGCGGCAGCGGCAGCGGCAGCGGCCGCAACAACAAGCCCGCGCTGGCGATTGCGCCGGTCGACAAGGCGGCGGGCCGCGATCCGCCCAACGAGAAGACGGCGGCCGTGGTTGCGGGGAGGTCCACGAGCAGGTTGACCATCCGGACGACCGAGGTGACGCAGAACAGGGACTCTGCGGACGAGAAGAGAGTGGTGGACAATGGGTGAGGAGGGTGGTCGCTCAGGGACGAAGCAGCTGCGAATCAGCCTTGCTTCATACGATTCACGACGAGACAGGACAGGCTTTGCGGTCTTTTGTTTGCGGTCAAGACGGTAAGTGGCTTTCTCCCTGGCAGAGATAAGCTTGACTGTTCACTGGTCTGACGTGTTCGTAGATGGCCGTCATCAGCTCACCAGGCCTCGATCCAATGTCTTCATCTACAACTACAACGACTGCCAAGTCCTGGAACACGAGACCGGCCATGCACCACGAGATTCAGAAATCACACGAGAGGAGTGACACGGCGGCATACGACGGAGAGCAACATGATGAGACACATGATCCACCTCGTCACTGCTCTACTCGACGCGCCATGTCTGGACTACGCAGAACCTGACGGCCTCGCAGCCATGGAGCTCTTCATTTCGAATACCAGACGAAAGCAGCCTGACAACGAGATGAGGAGGAACGACACGAATGGTGAGGCCGGAGCTTTGAAGCGTAAGCTCGGCCGAATCCGCCAGAGGTGTACTGGGTTGGACAACCCTCTCTCCGGAGACAGCCCCGACGAGACACGGAGCAGCGAAGGCTAGAGCCGAATAGATAATGCTAATCACCTCCCTGACCTCCTTGACCAAGACGTGCGGTTGGCGCCAGAGGCTCGGATAGCTCAGGATGCTTTCGTCAGACAATCGTGTAGAGCGCCCGTTCAGCTGGAAGGGGTCATGGAGGCCGAAGGACGGACAATGTAGCCTGATATAGGAAAGGAGGAAAAGAGGACGAGTCACAAGCTTTCGGTCAGGGGAACCTTGCCGGCACTGGGTTTCCGGCACTCGACGATGGCACACGCTTCGTGGTCGGGTAGGGCAAGACGAGGCGGCGAAGGTTCTCGCCAGCTCGTACATGGACAAGCTGATGTTCGGGAAATGGGTCGCAATAAATTCTAGGACGTGTGAATTTGACGGTAGTCGTCAGATCCACCCCATTTCTTTGACATATTGCAGCACACATGTCAGTTCGTCTTGCCGTTGGGTCATGTCCGACCAAGCAATGCCAGCCTAGACCGGTCCCAGAAGATGGGTCGGTCTGATGTCTGTCGGAGTGTAGCTCATCTTCCATCATACTTTGGCTGATATCGGCTGGAGTCAAGGGTATTCATTCCTCATCAACTTCTCTCCGAGCTTGGAATACAACAATTTAACCATGACAAATTATCCTGGCAGGAAGATTCGGACATTGCCTCCCAGTCCCCTTTCTCCATATCCACCCCGCTGGAAGGCATCGCTCATCCACGACTCGTGAACCTCAGACACCGGACTCTGGCACTGCCACTACGCATGCGGAACGGATCGTGTCCGGGCCAGCATTGGGGGCGCTCCGCTTACTTATTGCTCATGTGGTTCCTCGCCCGAGGTCCCGCCTCTCCTCATTAGCAGAGGGACTCTAATTGCGTTCCATCAAGTCGGAATTACAGACCGACACTATACATGAGGGCGCAACAATCCACTTTACATGCGCCACGAACACATTAACGAGGGTCGTCACTGGCCTGAGACTGTCCCCTATCAAACTCTATCAACTCGCAAATGTGGTAGCGACGCTAAGCTCGAGTGTGGTATGAGATTTGTTGCAAAAGAATTGGTGCTGCAATGGCCAAACCCCATCAACTCGGCCTCGTCATTCGGATACGTGAAAGGTCCCTAGTCTATTATGAGTCGTTGGCACTCTATTAGAGTTGGACAGTCACTTGGCATGTTGGCAACCCACGATATAAAGAGCTGCTCCGTGGCGGCACCAAAGCATGACGACCCGGTAGCCTCGACAACACAACACTCGCTTGACCAACACCTCCAAACATGAAGCTCTACACCATCGCATCCTTCCTGCTCGCCTTCCAGGCGCAGCAGTCGCCCTTTGCCGAGGCCGCCATCAAGCGGACCTTGTGCCAATGGAAGACCGCGGGCCCCGTACCCGGCTCGGTGAGTCCATGTGCAACTCGGCCAGCGGCCCCGATCGCCCTCTCTGACCGGTGTGACTTTGTGGCCCTCAGGGAGACAACTGCAGCGCGGCAGACATTGCCGAGTGCAAGAAGACGGACTGTGTGTGGGCTTGCAACCGCGGCGACTGGGCTACCGCGGTGCGCTGGAGGTCCAGGGATAACCAGTGCGATTGCTACTGCGTCCAGCAGTAGGACCTTCTTGCTGGGAGGGTCTGGTGTGAGACGTCACTCGAGGTCATGTTGGCGAGCGGGCATGGAGCATCGTGACAGTTGGTGGAAGCAGTGAGATGCAGCATATCCAGTATACCCCAGATTGTCTTCCATTATTGTACATACAGTCTCAGGTCAATCGACGAGCATCAAGGACAATGTGAGGTCCAGGATATCACCACCACCACACATCAAGGTTCGCACAAGTACGTTACCGAGACGGAAGCCAACGTGGCGCCCATCAGTTGCCAGACCGGCGGAGTAGTGTCAGGGGTGGGAGCCTTCTTTGGCGCAGTCGTATTAGGAAGAAGCAGGGCGGCGGACTACACAAAACAGCCAAATGTTAAAGCTAGTCACATTCTATTGTGCAGTTCGAGAAACTGTCCGAGTTGTCATCTTGACAAGGAGGAATATGCCAACGACATGACTCGTGGAACTCGGCCATCATCAGTCAAGTCTACCGCCGATGAGACGGCCTTTATGGAGTATATGATATTCTACCACCTGACGCAGAAGCTTGTGACCCTTTATGTTCTGGCAGAGCCGCCTGATAACTGGGTTGGAATGACTTTGGTTGAATCATGTCTTCGTGCAAGACTGGACGCCTTCGAATATTGTAGTTGTATCACATGTTGCTGGAAAATCATGCCGCATATATTTGACTAGTCTAGGGCCATATTTCTACCAACCAGGTTCTCCTGGTACGCCGTTCGAGCTCCTTTTCCTCAATTTCCTGTCTTTTCCTTGAAGTCTGCTGTTTTCGCATAATATCGTCGTCTTTCATGACACCCGCACACCGTCGCCGGCTCGTCTCTCATTCTGTCAACGCTCTCTCCACGTACCTGCCAAGGCACTCCAACTTCATTTTGGACTCGTAGTGATGCTGCCTGTTCGTCTGTAGCTAGCATACACTTTTTCGCAGGTATTCCGAAACCCACATGCTTCTCATCATGTCACATCCAACATCTCGCTGAGATGATGGACCCCTACTCAACCCAATTCGAGAAGTCATGGGGTATCTATTCACATGAGATCTTCCACAGCGCTGGAATGTGAAATACAAAGAGACCATTTGTAGGCCGTCTTTCTTCTTTTTTTTTTTTTTTTTTTTTTTTTTTTTTTTTTTAGAATTTATGGAATTTAGTCTATCGGAGACCTACGAAGCCTAAGAAATCTCCCCTTTGACCTGCAATCTACCATTCAAAGTCAGTGCCATCCAGTCTTCCGGTTGGGTCCATGTCTGTCAGGGCCTCAACCGTGATGCCGATATCCAGAAGCAACCGAGCATCTTTGACTGCCTTTGCGATACCGCTGCGGATATCCAGTTAAAGACTCTCCTTCGTCCTGTTGAACTGCTCGCTCCGCCCATGCTGGACACGATACCTCGCGTTTATGCCAGGGGCCTTGACGAGAA
The DNA here is from genome assembly GCA_004367935.1 of Colletotrichum sidae. Taxonomy (NCBI): domain Eukaryota; kingdom Fungi; phylum Ascomycota; class Sordariomycetes; order Glomerellales; family Glomerellaceae; genus Colletotrichum; species Colletotrichum sidae. The sequence goes on along the minus strand of QAPF01000152.1, from coordinate 90,555 downwards.
ATTGAAGCCCTGTCACGTGCGAGTCTTGCAGGTCCCCACCGGGACCTCGTCCTGCAGCTCCGACAAGGTCTTGCTCCTGAAGCTGCCCTTGGGGTACCCAGGGCATGCTGGGATGATCAGGGTACTGAGCGACGATCTGGTACGTGATCTCCACCTGCGGCTTCAGAGATGGGACCTCTTGCACTGCACAGGTGGCATACGTAGACTTAATCTCGGAGCCCGTTTGCTCATTGATCATCCGTCGCCCATGTCGTTGGTGGCGAACTGCGGCTCGCCGTGGTGGGCGGCGGCACGGTGGGCGGTGAAGCCGGCAAATGTGGCCGACCTGTTGAGTGTCTCAGCAAAGAGTCCCAAGCAATGACTGAAATCTGCCTGTAGAGTCGTCGTACCCTTGACGTTCGGAAACGTCGCCGCCTCTGCGAGACGGGCCCCCGTCGCTGACAAGGTCAATTTCTATCGGATTATCGTGGCTCAGTCCCCTTCCGGCTCTGCCGTCTCCGGTAGGGCTGTCGTTGTGATCCTTGTTCTTTCTGTACTTGGCAATGCGGTGGCTCTGGAGGTTCATGCGCCAGAGCAACTGCCTTACGGTCCATTTGATACTTTTTGGACCGTCATTAAAACGAGTGCTTGCTTTCATGATTATGAGGCCGTTCGTCCCACGGAAGAACTCAGTGATGATGTGGATGAAAGGGGAAGAGGACAAGAACAAAATGGCTTCTTAAGAAGGCGGAACAGGAGACGGGGGGACGTCAACTCTTGTCTGCTCAAAGTCCAAATAAGCCCAGCGTGTCTGCCTTGGACGGCCATCCTGACCTCAGCTGGACTGGGCAAGTTTGAATCTGCACCAACATGTTGAGCTCGGAAACGGCGGAGGCCACACCGGTTGGTCAAGTGACGTCTTCCTAGCCGGACTGAGGCCCCATCTCCAGGGGGTAATGTACACCGACTCGTTGAGCATAACGGATGACCTTGGGAACTCGAATGCTGTCGTCTAGGGGTGGTTACAGTAGGCCCTGAACATGGCCAGCATGATAAGTTGCGAGTGGAAAAAAGCAGCTCATCGAGAACCTCCCATACAAGGAGGCAAAAAGTGGAATAGTCCAGAGAAGCTTTGGGCCGAGACACCACACTGAATGGAGGCCGGCGTGACGCTCGCATTCCTTGAAGCAGTTTCGAGCTGTAAAACTTTCTCCTGAAAGACGGCGAGGTCATCGTTGCAAGTAGAAATAGTGGCTTTTTGGATTCGTCTGTCGAACCACCATGGCCCGTCTCTCCGTTACTTACGAGATGGGCGCTCTCACAGTTCCTGTTCTACTCGTAGGAGCTATCCGCCGGCAGTTGGCTGTTAGCTTGGCGGATACATTTCTCCCCCCTTGGGGACATCACGACGTCGGATATGATGACATCAAGGCCTGAAAGATAACCAAAAAAGAAGTAGTCACAGAAATTGGAGCCATCTGGCACTCGAAACTTTTCTTGAGTATGTAGGTTTGCGTGCTCGAGGCCCTTGGATCTCAGCCTTCAACGTATACCACCGGAGTGAGCCAACGAAACAACCGACGCCATGTGTGGGCGAGAACAACACGAAACACATCGCCAGCCGCTTTGGTGTCAAGACTCCTCCTATCGGGGGAAAGACTCTGCAGGGGACCGAGATGAGCGTTACATACAGGTAAATCTCACGTGTTCTGGCACAATTACACAGCATCTGTGACACCGACCTCTAGATTGACTAATCTTGATGCTAAGTATAGGACGCAGCAGAACTTCCAGCCTGGATTTCTGGCGATATTCATGGAAGGATACGAACCAAAGCAGGGTATTCTGTAATCTTACAGGTTGTATAAGAGGCAAAATTCACAGCGGTTGGTCTCGAAAGCGACAGAATTATAAGGGTCTCTCCCATTCCGCGCCCATTTTGGATGAAGATTCAGATTTGAATAAGCCGGTACAACTTGATATTGCGGTGAGCGAGTCCGTCCCAATATGGGCTGCTCCGTCAAGGGGTCGATGATCAGCCATGAACTTCCAAGGATGTCTCAGGATGGTCGCCAAAATTTTCTATGGTTATTCGGGGTCGGGTTTGCGTCTAGCAAGAGAGGAATAGAAAGTCTTATCCTTGTCATGTTTCCTTCCAGGCATTGTTCAGCCTACGAGAGGTTTCGTCCACATCATGTTAGTGAATTACCCGTTTGGGGACCTTAGTACAGCTTAGGTTGTGTTCTTGACGATGGATGGGGGAGGCAGCCGGGAAAAAGAGTTGGTATGTCGATAGTAACAGACACGACGTGAGCTTATACAACATTAAAGGTGCTCCTCGAGAAGATGGTCACGGCTACATTCGGAGGACCATGGATGAAGCGGGCGGCCAAGGCCAGCTGGATATCTCATGTTTCGGTTGGCAAAAGCGGCGAGGCATACACGGCACCTTCAGAGACCAAGAGTAAACGCATGGTCTCGAGAAACACCTCACCAGTCGATCAACACCGATTGGCGCCGACTTATCAGAGGCTATCCTCACCTAGTTTCCAGGCCATGATGACCGACGAAAGCTGACCACGATACTATGATTGTGAATAAACTGGCATTCAATTACCATCCAAAACTAATGGATAAGCTTGGCCTACTGGCACGATAGGGGTTCCGGGAATCGACTAGACAGCCGGTATCATGATTGCTCTAGATATCTCGGCGCACTCTATGGAACGCGAATCAGCTTTCGCTTGGAAAGGAACTTATACTTGAAAAAGAATAGTGGCGACTCTCATTGAGTGGTTGATGGAAACCAAACCAACGCTGACATGAGCCAATTCATCATTGAGGTTGATGTTAGTATCACCAAACATGATTCGACTCCTAAAGCAAAGGGAATTCCTCTTCAACTGGTCCAACCTCATAAAATACTACGACAAATACCTCGTTACTATGTTTGAATATCTTCACTCATGATCGTTGCCAAGAGGATGAACCTCTATTCCCATCCAAGCCGCTATTGATACATTACTTGAGAAGTACGAAATCGCCAAACTCGAGCTCATTGATTAAACGCAGAAACAGAATCGAGCATCCCACCACCACGGCCGTTCCCTGTCCATATACTCCGTCAGCTCAACCTCCCCCGTTCAGCGTCTCGCCCCCGTGCTTCAAATACTCAACCTCCTCGGGCGTCGACGCGCGGCGCAGCACCGCGTTCCTGTGCGGATAGCGGCCAAACTGCACAATGATGTCGCGGTGCTTCATCTCAAAGTCGTAGTTGGTGGCCAGCAGGTCGCGGGCGGCGTCGCGCTGGACGGCCAGGACGCCCCAGCACCTGCGGCGGTCGTCGTCGCCGGCGGCGCCGTCGGCGGCCAGGAGGTCGTCAAAGTCGTCGCGCATGCGGCGGTAGTGGTCGGCGGCGAGGTCGTGCAGGGCGAGGTCCTCGGAGTGCATGAGCGGCAGGTAGAACCACATGCGGTAGGCGACGCGGAAGCGGGTGCGGGCGTGGGTGGCGGCGCCGGCGGCGATGGCGTGGTGGGCGAGGTCGCGGGCGACGGGGTCGAAGAAGCGGAAGACGACGGCGGACTCGGCGCCGCGGAAGCAGTTGCGCGGGACCTGGTCGAGGAGGAGGACGAGGCCGAGCCACTGCAGCGGCGTCACGGGTCTGGCGATGGCGAGGACGTCTTTGGCCGTGGCCCGCGAGGAGCGCAGGGCGTCCAGGGCAGGCCGGAACTTGCGTCTGGGGTAGTTAGCCGGATGGACGAGGTGTAGATGGCAGAGGTGTAGATGGACGAGGTGTAGATGGGCAGGTCTGGATGGACAAGGTGTAGATGGGGAGAGGTATAGAGCATCGTCAGTGCATCGTCAACTCAAGCACGTGTGGATGGACAGAGGTGAAGATGGACAAAGCGGACAGAGATGGCCTACACGCAGAGCTCGTCAAAGTCGGCATCGGGATAGAACCAGCGTCCCAGCTGGTTCTTCTGCGGCAGGATAAAGGCCTCCTCGGTGTGCAGATGCTTGAACCAGAACCTGCGCAGCTTCTCGAGCAGCTCGGGCGTGATGACCTCCTTCAGGTGCGCCGTCGCGTGAGCGCGGCAGGCCTTGGATCGTGGGAGCCCGCCTGCGCTCGGCGCCATGTCTGCGGCAGCAGCTTGCCAGCGTGTGTCTGTTGAGAGGCTACGAGATAATTATTGTGACGATGTAGAAGAGTACGACACTGGACCAGACAGGTTGGCATATCGTGAAAGCCCAGTGTGGAATGACTCGCAGTCGTCGAGCTTGGTCGCGGAGTCAACCGCAGCAAAGGCAGTGTGCGGTCGAGGCACCCCGCATTTCGATGTGACGAGGAGACACGAGATGAGATGGTCTATTCAGTCGTCAAGACGGTACATTCAACAAAGGGGGTATCGGCGCGGGATGGGTGATGGTGAGGTGGTGGTGCCACCAGCTGGAACTGACGTCGTGTCGTCCCGTCTCTGCTTCACTTGGTCCAACGACTCTGGGGGATCTGCGAATAGGGTCTAACGCAAAGACGAAAAGACAGGAATGGTCTGGACGGGCCTAAATGCGGGGGTGGTGCAGACCAGGCGTCTTCTTTACCCAAGTCAGGGTCTCTCGCTTACGGATTCTTGTGCGAGTCCTACATCGTGGTTGGCGATTGGCGGGCTGGGATGATGGGCACACTTTGGATTGGCTGAGAGTGGCTTGACGGCGTCACTTGACCATTCCAATGGCTGGCTCGTCATGGAGAGACATAGGCATGGCGTGAGGATGTGATGCGGGAGCGACTGTTGGGCGATGGACGGTTAGTTTGGGTCGAGTATGTGGTGCATTGCAGATCACGATCGACGACGAGGACGACTACTTGTTGACTAATGACTAAAACACCAATGATGAATAGCCTGATGAACGGCCCATGGCTCCTACGTAGCGTGAGTAGGCTGATTAGACTGACTGTATCTTGTTGGATCGAGTTAGTACGGTAGAAGGGTGACCGTTGCACACATCCCGAAAAGGGGCAAGTCTCGTTTGTGTGAGGGATTCTATCGGTACTGAATCTAGCGTCGAAGGGACATTCCACCCTGATGCCAAGTTATGAAGGGATCGTGTCTTTTGTCGTCGGGGTAGACGACCCTGAGGCCGAAACGTCTAGGTGACTCGGCGTGCTGTTCTGATATTGTCAGTCTTTTATTGCGAGTCTTTTATTGCCAAAGGATGATACAGAATAAATGCGTTCGAGTCCCTGATGAACCGAGGTCTTGGTTAGCGGCCAGATGAAGCCTTCGTGAGTAATGCATCCTGGGTTCTGTTCCACGACTCTTCATGGACATGTATCTGTGAGACTAAGCACCAGCAATATTTCGCTCGGTATCTTGAAACCGGCAAAAACCACCTCTCAATTACCCAACCCGTCCCAGCTCGTATTCAGCCGACGACGAAAAGGCATCTAGAACCAGCTTGACGGGGCCACGACAAGTCAACGCCCCTAACTCCTGACATGTTCGGCGAGCTGCAGCGTTGGCACATAGACGACCATGAAATACCCTCAGCCTTAGAAGCTTATGTTAAGCTATATGATGTGCAAGATCCTGTCCGATCAACCACATCTCCCCAGGGTCACGACGGCTGTCACACCATGCAAACGTCCTGAATAAACATGAACCAGGCCACCGCATAACCGGCTAAATAACGAGACAGAGAGACCGACCAAATACATAGTAAGGGGGCAACGGTACAACCAGGATAGCTCCGGGCGTGTTACCTCTTCCATCCCGGACCACGAGAACTCGGCCGTTGGTGTCGGACTCGAGTCGCCCCCTGCGCCAGATTGCGGAGAGAACAACAAGGATGATGCACCATGGGCCCCCCCGGCAGCCTTCATCTACTCCCGACGACGCGGCACTCAATCCGGACAACTAGTTCGTCATTGGCGGATCCGCAAAGCTCCTTTTCGGCCCCCGTCGACCGCGATTCTCCACGTTTGCCCACGTTGGACTGCTTGTTCCTCTCAAGCGAGCGTCTCGTTAATATCGGACGTTGCTCAACTCGTCCAGGGAGCCACCCAATAACACCCAAATAACGTGTCCCACGTGTGCCGGCGTTAGTTTGTTCTGGGCAAGACGGACCCATCGCGAAAGACTCCATGTCGATGGCAAAATACTCACCTCGTGCATGTTCGGAGTCGTAGCTAGCGGCACTTGAATCTCCGTCTGCCCCCTGGCCGTTCATCTGGTGCCAATACTCCGTCCTCGTACACCGTACGTTGTACACTTGTGCGTCCAGATGACCCTGTACAGAACGTATGCGCAGGTATCATCCCTTCGGCTCCCCTGGCGTCTGAACTAGTCCGACCCGTGCCGTTGACGCAAGCCGGATGAACGCTGGAGGAGGAGTGCCGAGCAGATAGAAATAGAGACGGCCGCGTCCACCCAGCTCCGCGATGTTTCTCCTCTCTCTCTCTTTTCACCTCCTTCACCAGCCTGTCTCTCTCGCTCTCTGTTTCCACCGTCCGCCGACCTCTACCGTTCGTTCTCTCATTCTTTGTATATACCCACATCGCTTGCAGCTTGTTGATCAACAATGCGTCCCTTCGCTTCCCTCTTCACGGCCACCCTCGCCGCCGTCGGCGCCCTCGCCGCCCCCGCCTCCGAGCCCGGCACCGACCTCGCCAAGCGCGCGTCCACCCCGAGCTCCCAGGGCACCAGCAACGGCTACTTCTACTCCTTCTGGACCGACGGCGCCTCTCCCGTGACCTACACCAACGGCGCCGGCGGCGCCTACTCGGTCAACTGGCAGTCCGGCGGCAACTTTGTCGGCGGAAAGGGCTGGAAGACGGGCGGCGCCAAGTCCATCAAGTACTCGGGCTCCTTTTCCCCCGTGAACAACGGAAACTCGTACCTGACCGTCTACGGATGGACGAGAAGCCCTGTACGTTGGACCGCATGTGACGTGATGTAAGAGACACCTGACTGACGATCCTCTTTGCAGCTCATCGAATACGTAAGCCACCCACAGAACATGAATAGCATCACGTCCACCCGCAATCTTGGATAGCATCACACGCCATGCACCATCACTCCCATCCACCACCATCACCACCACCCAGACAGACAGCTGACAGACAACCAGTACATCGTCGAGAACCACGGCGAGTACAACCCGGGCAGCGCCGGGACGCTCAAGGGCACCGTCACGGCCGAGGGCAGCACGTACAAGCTGTACGAGAGCACGCGCACCAACGCGCCCTCCATCGACGGCACCCAGACCTTTAAGCAGTTCTGGGCCGTCCGCGACAGCAAGCGCAGCAGCGGCACCGTCAACACCCAGACCTTCTTCGACGCCTGGAAGAAGGCCGGCATGACCCTCGGCACCTCGTTCGACTACATGATTGTCGCCACCGAGGCCTACAAGAGCGCCGGCTCCGCCAGCATCAAGGTCGAGACCGCCGCGTGAGCGTCCTTTTGTCGCTTGGGACGGTGGGTCGAGTGTTGGGGGGGGGGTCCATGTCGACTCGCACGGGGAGTCGAGGACAGAGGAGTAGGCGGAAGGGCGGGCCTTTGCGTCTATTGCGAGAGTTTCTTCAACTTGGTTCCTTGAGATATCCAGTGCTGCAACACAACATGATGAATCACTAAACTTGTCAAGTTGTATGCTACAAGTGAACCATATAGCTGATATGCCCATCTAACGTATCTCAACGCGCTTATTTGACATACCACAACTTATAATTCACATCTCATATCGAAGAGATTATTCCCAAGAGAGCAATGTTTTGAGAAGAGACTACATCACATGAACACAAGTTGCTGGTATACTTGGACACACCAACGTAGCTCTACACACTGCCATCCTCATCTCATCTCATCTCATCCAAGTCTGCCCTCCGACGCCGCCCTCTTGATAACCGCCATAATCTCATCGTCCGAAATCTCCCCGACGCCAAACAGCTCGTTATCGCTCCTCTTCCACGGCGACGCATACTCGGGATACGTGTTGGCGTACCGAATCATGTCACCCAACACCCCGCAGCCCGGCGGTGACGGCGAAGTTGGCCTGGAGCAGGGCCTTGACGACGGCTTTGCCTACGTTGCCGCTCGCCTGGGGGTTGTTAGTGACGTTGCCAGGACGAGGGAGGAGATGGTGGTACCCCGGCAACTGCAACTCTCTGAATCTCTGGGGCCATTGGGTGTGTCTCGGGTTACGCTGGATGTTGATCACGATGTTTCTGGGTAAGAGGCTCAAGTACGAGGCTCATACGGTTTCTACCTCTTAATCTACTGGCTGTAGAGTGTTGTCCTTATACCGCCCGTCGGAGGCAGACTTTGTATCCCAAGGTCGTCCGTTGCTTTCGTATGCTGTGACGGCTTCTAGTCAGACAAAGACTCGTGGCATTGAGAATGTATCCTCGTGTTGAGTCTCATGTTTTGTCTGGTACTTGAGCTGCCACGTGTATACACCATGGCAACGGACTTGTGGTTGGGGGTAGCATCGTCACGTCCGGAAGATGCTGGCCCAAAGTCACGTACAATCCGATCTTGCAGTCCGTTGAAGTAGTTTTGGGCTTCCGAGTCTTGAAGCACACCAGATCCCTGGGTTGTGTCACACCGTCCCATCTCCAGACTGGGATTCTTGTTGTGCCAAACACCACACGCTCGCGGGACCGCAGCATGGCGTCGTGCGTAGGTCTCTGCAACTCGCTACTCTGTACTCAAGTTTTACGCCTCACAAGACCAAAAGATTGCCAAGTCAGATACTTGAATGTAGTTATTTCTCAACTTAAGCTGATATCGCCTGTAATACAAGTTGTATGACTTCAACTATGAAAGCAGAATCCCCGTCACTACCTCACAGGGGACATTTCAACTCATTCTCTACACAATACGGGGTAAACATCACAAATTGGCTTCATACATCAACACGACTACGCTACATCCATCACCTAGTGCGTGTTCGTCACAGAGAAGCCCTTGACGGGATAGTGAAAGTCGACGTGGTGGACCTCCACCTTGCCCGAGGCCGGAATGTACGCCGCCTTGTCCGCGGCCCTGCTCTGCTCGACGCTCTGCCACCCCAGCGCCGCCACGAACACCCTGCCGCCGCCGCCGCCGTCGACGTCGACGTCGTCGTCCACCGAGAAGCCGCTGGCGAGGTCGTTGAGGCCGGGCATGCCCCGCGCCCTGTCGACCTGCGCGCGCAGCTCGTCCTCGGACTGCGCGGCGCCGCTGACGGTGATGACCTCTGCGATGGGGGAGTCGATGGCGGCGCGGGGCGCGTAGGGGACGAACTTGATAAAGTACGACTTGACGTCGCCCGTCATGACTGTTTTGAAGTCGGCCATGACGGCTGCGTACTCGGCGGACGCGAAGAAGGTGTCGCGCGCGTCTTTGGTCTTCCAGCCTGCGGTTGATTGTGAGTTTGGCTGATAGTTAGAGACTTGGGTAACGGATGACAGATTGGAACGTACCGGAGATGAGGTCGAGAATCTGCTCGTTCTCGGCCCAAGGACCCCAGCGCGTGCGCAGGTAGCCGTCCTGTGCCTTGAGGGCGAGGAGGTAGGCTTTCAGGGGTTCCGTCCAGTCTTCCTTGGTGCCGCGGACGGGGATGAGCATACGCTCAGTGACGCCGGCGGGTGGAGGTGCAGACATGGTGGGAAGATGGTGTACGGCTGGGAGAGTTGGTGTGGGAGAGGCTTTGAGTTGACGGGATTTCAAGGTGTTGGCTGGCGTAGAGGTTAAGATTACTTTGAATAGATGAGCTGAGTTATGATGTGATGGAGTTGAGCCAACCTAGCTTCAAGATGGTGTGAACGCTGGGTAATATAAGGGGGACGTCGATCCATAGCCCTTGATTCGGGGATCGCACTGGAAGAGATTCCTCTTGAAGGATGGCATTCCCATTATGCTGCGGGAGACATAACGCATGGGAAAGTCGGCCTTCAACCGGACCACCGGCCTCGATCAAAGTAACGGTTCCTTGTCCGTCCCGGAAACGCCCGCCTGCTGCATATTACGCTTCACTTTGTCGACAGCCACGGCAAATGTCACTCGGGTCAGCATTCCGCTCGTCACAGCTCCACGATGAGCTGCCATATCCGGTGATATTCTGGAAGAAACACCACGCTCGTCTGGCAGCGGCACTGAATTGCGCAACACCAAACACAAGGTCCCAGCTTCTCCGCAATGTTTTGTTCCGCATCGTTGCCTTACACGCAAGTCGGATAAGATGTTTCACGGAGACTTTGGCATCGGACGAACAAGTCGAGATGGATGGGGATTGCCTCATAGGTGATATTGACAGAAGCTCGAGCTGGTCAGTGGTGAGACATGGTACGGGCAGTGGCGCACGCAGATCATGACGTTTGGGACACGACAAGTGTCAGTCGGCCAGGGATGTTATAGTTGCCTTTTTAAGGTCTCCGATGCTTCGAAACGGTGCGACGGACAGACTTGGGGTGAGATGGGACTGGAACGTCGGCGAGAAACGTGTTTTGGATGTTTCCGAGGAAAGGGAACGACACCACAGGGTCGTGAATGGCCCAGCTAAACGGCGTCTCGTTTGTACTCTCTCCGGACACAGGATCGTATTCCACCCTAGAGGTTTGACCTGACTAGTTTGAGGCTTAGACGGGAGATGGAACGTCCACCGGACAAGATCTGAGTAGCCTGAGTCGTGGTCGTGGTCTCATAGTCTCGCGAGGACCATGGAGAGCGACGCGGAAAGCGAGCACACTTGACGGCCCGCTGCCTTGGTCTACCGCTTTCGGGACCCGGTCAGTGGGTATCATCGGATTGACCGTCGATATCCTGTGGCGTCGTGGTGATCCCAGGGTCTCGGCTGGCTTCATGAATGCGAATCGCGAAAGCAACTCGCGCACATTGCCACGACATGGCTCAACAACAAGTAGTTAATTTTACCATTTTTCAACTCAGAGCCATGGTATTTGACAGGCAGCTTGAGGTTAGTTTGGTGACATGGCAGGGTTCAGACATCCAAAGCGTGGCAGCATCTTCACGAAAGAGACGAACGAGGCCGGTTCTTGGATGAATTCAGTCAAATTCTCAGAGAGAAACTCTGCTTCTAACGTCCAGCCCATGTGATATCCAAATGCCAAGTAGTCAATCTGCCAGTGACTTTGACAAACTCCAACCCTACATGTAATCTGACTTCAGAGACACACCATCCATCCCATCGTCACCCTCACTCCACACCCTCACAGGTTCTCCTGGACCAGCGGCGAAAAGTACGAAGACATGTAGCACCCCTTCGTCCCGTAGCTGTACGAGACGTACGAGAGGCCGCCAGCCTTGGAGTAATCCTGACCCTGTCTGCAAACACCACCTCGGTCAGCAGAGAAAAGAAAACATCACGAAGACGGCGGGAAACTCACAACCGGGCCGTATCGGCCGCACCGCGCGCAAACTTGTCCGCAGACGCGTCCCATCCGACATTCCTCAGCGCCCGCGTAAAGTTGTCGACGGTCTGCGCGTCGCTCCGCGAGGTCTGGCCCCAGGGCAGATGCGCCTTGACGTCGACGCGCTCCTCGCCCTGCCTCAGCTCGAACGCGAAGCAGATGCCCTTGTGCAGGTTGCGCATGTCTTTCGCATTCTTCCTCTGCGCCGCCGCCATGCCCCCGGGCTCGTCGAGGAGCAGGTGCCACACCTTGTCCGCCGTCTCGACGCCCGCGAGCGCCGCCTCGTCCGCCTGCGCGCCGCCGAGCGTCAGCGCGTCCGCGAGCACCGCCCTCGAGTTGGACAGCGTGCGCGCGTAGATCTTGACGCGGGCCCGGCGCGGGTCGACGCAGTCGATGGCCATCATCTCCACGAGGCAGGGTTCCCTGCAGCCCGCGAGGTACGCCCGGAGCTTCGCGGCCGGTTTCGCGAGCGCCTCGCCGCACGGCCGGAGGTTGCGGATCATGTCGAAGACGAGGTCCGACGTCGGGATGTTGTGCGCAAAGTGCTTCAGCACGGGGAAGAAGTAGGCCTTGAGCGTGCGCTGGGCGCGCTTCATGTCGTACGCGAGGAAGAGCTGCGGCACGCGCGTGATGAAGGCCGGCATGTTGGCCCGCGCGGCCTCGGCTTCTTGGGGACTGACGAACCACGCGTCGAGGATCTGCTCGTACCACCGCATGTCGACGCCGGACGAGACGCGCGAGAGGGTGGGGATCATGGACCGGCCGATATCCCCGGCAAAGGGGTCCTCGGGCGAGCCGGCCGAGTCGCCCAGGGGCTCAAAGGTGTACCGGATGACGCCATCGTCGCCCTTTGTAAAGTTCCAGGACGGCTCAAAGGTCGAGCCGTCGTACGTCAGGAGGGGTCTGACCTTGGCCTCGGGGGTGGGCAGGCCGAAGGAAGGGCAGACGACGTCGCGGAAGACGCGCAGGTGGTCCGCCTTCTCCTCGTTGGTGTAGCCCTCCGAACTGTCGAGCATAGAGTTTAGGAGCGGTGCGCATCTGTCCCACCACCACTTGTGGTTGGCGTTGAGGGGGGCGTCGATTGGGATGGTGTTGTGCGTGGCAGACGACGAGAAGCCGTTGAGCTTCGTGGCCTTGCTGTTGAGTGTGTTCAACGAAGCTTCGAACTGGTCCTTGACCGGACTAAGGACAGCAGAGGGTGCCATTGTAGGTCTGTAAGAGGGGTAGTATGGGTGTGGGTGATGGATAGAGGGAAGAAGGCTTTGAGGGAGTATATGTGTTGAACTGTTGATGCTATGGACTGCTCTTGTTGGTGAGATGGTTGTTAACTTATAAGACAACGAGACTGACTGGATTATTTGTACAAGATAAGTCAGACTGGGCATCGTCAACATATACCAAAGAGGGCAGCTCATGGCTTGTCAGTCGATCCTCAGCCAGGACGCGCGAGGCGTACCACCGACACGTCCAAACCCACCCTGGCCGCGTTGTCTTGTGACTTGCTTCAGGTCTCGATCCATCACGGATCCTTTAGACTGCGTACGGGAACAGTGTTGCAATGCCGAAGGATCCCGGCCGGTCAGTAAGCAAATACGGCGTGGCTTCCTCCACGATTCAGACATCTCGCGAGCCTTGGGTCTTGGAAACGACAGCAATCACAGCCACTTGACACAGAACAAGCTGGCTCCGTCGTCACACGGAGTTGTATGAAACAAACATGGGATCCCTTACTACTCGACAACTCGGCCGCGATGTTGCGAGAAGGCGAGGCCGAGATGTTGATTCGAAGACGCCGCCACGCCTGACAGACGCACGTCACGTCACGCCGCGTTCGTATACATCCGACTCCTGAATACCCTCGATCTACAAACGTCCTTCTTTTCTTCCTTTAGATCCTCCAATGTGCATCCCTCGACAGTCCAGAAACGGCACCTTCGGATCAACTCTAACCATCCGTTCCCATCGGACGAAACTCACGACAACGCTGCTTCAAAGCATGTCACCCTCCCGACGCTTCCGCCACGTTCCGAGTGCCCGAATCCGGATCCAAGGCCATCGTAGGACACGTAAACATGCTGCCCGGAGGTTCCCACCGGACTCCATAAAGTCTAACACCGGACGACCGCCCAAACCGAGTAATCCAGCGAGACAACTGGACACCCTCGGGAGCACCACACCTCCGCGTAAGAGGATGGGTTGAGTTCGGTCAGCCCGTGTGGGAGGAACCGGTTGCAGCCGCATCGGATCGAGGGCGAACGGCGACGCGGAGGCCGATGAGCCTCCGTCGTGACGACTCGGGAAAGCCCATCCTTGGGAGGTTGAGGCGTCGAGAGACGTGAAGAGTCATGTTCTAAGGGGTGTTCAGCATCATGTCGGGCTGATAAAGAGCCTCTGCCCAGCTGTTTATTCGAGTCAACTGCTTTGAGCACACTTCATCAACTCAGACCACACCATTCTCTTGTTCCACTATCCTCTCCTTCAGCTATCTTCAACTTCATATTCGTCTTTGCTCACCAGAACATCGCCTTCAAGTCACATCCACATCCTCTCCCCAGTCGTCAAGATGGCGCCAGGTCTCACCAGCACCGTCAAAGACACGGCCCCCTCCCTCAAAAACACGTCCACCACGCCCGGCGGTCCCGTCCCAGCACCGCGCTTCCTCCCCCCCAACATCTCCCCCTCGCAGTTCGACGCCTTTGCATCGCGGCTCCAGCGCGCCGTCGGCAGGGAGAACCTGCAAATCATCACAGAGGACACGGCCCTCGAGGACGGCGACTACCTCACCGTCGACTGCCAGACGCACGACATGCACCACCTCTACGACCGCGACGAGTTCGTCGGCAGCGCTCTCGTGCACCCGCGCCACGTCCGCGACGTGCAGGCCGTCGTGAGCCTCTGCAACGACTTCTTCGTGCCCGTGTGGACCTTTAGCAAGGGCCACAACATCGGCTACGGCGGCGCCGCCCCGCGCGTCCCCGGCAGCCTCGTCATGAACCTCGGCACCCACATGAACCGCATCCTCGAGGTCAACGCCGACGACTGCTACTGCCTCGTCGAGCCGGGCGTCACGTACCTGCAGATGCAAAAGTACCTCGACGACAACGGCCTGTCGGACAAGGTCTGGCTCGACTCGCCCGAGCTGGGGTACGGGTCCATGATCGGGAACGCCCTCGACCACGGCGTTGGCTTCACGCCGTACGGCGACCACTGGATGATGCACTGCGGCATGGAGGTCATTCTCGCCAGCGGCGAGGTTGTCCGTACGGGCATGGGCGCCATGCAGAGCCCCGAGGGCCGCGCCCAGGCTGCTCGGGGAGTGCCGCCCGAGGACCAGGAGCAGAACGAGTGCTGGCAGTTGTTCCCGTACGGCTTCGGGCCCATCAACGACGGCATCTTTTCTCAGAGCAATAACGGCATCGTCACGAAGATGGGCATGTGGGTGAGTTGCTGTCACGTTCTATCATCCAAGGGAAGAATCTGAACTGACCGGAGCAGCTCATGCCGGCCGCACCAGGCATGACGCCCTTTATGGTGACGTACGAAAAGGACGAGGATCTTGCTGCCGTGGTTGACATTATCCGACCTCTTCGCGTGGTGAGTCATGATGATGATGATGATGGAGATGAGTCCACCAGAAGCAACACGAACTGACAAGACGTCCAGAGCATGGTTCTCCAGAACGCGGCCAGTCTTCGTCACATCTCGCTCGACGCGGCACACTACCACCCCAGGACAGAGTACACCGACGGACCGCTGGACGCGCCGCTCACCGACGAGCAGCTCGACCTGGCGGCCAAGAAGGTCAACCTGGGCCGATGGGTCTACATCGGCGCCGCCTACGGACCGGAGCCCATCCGCAACGCCCACCTCGAAATCACCAAGCGCGAGATGACAAAGGTGCCGGGCAGCCGCTGGTTCCTGCTCGAGGACCGCAAGGAGGAGTTTAGCACGCTGCACTGCCGGGCCGACACGATGAAGGGTCTCCCCACGTGGGACGAGTTGCGGTGGCTGAACCAGTGAGTGTGACCTGCTCGTCGTCGCCTCTCTTGGTGTGTCTGGATACTGACATCTGACAGCTGGATCCCCAACTGCACCTTCTTGTCCTTCTCGCCCATCTCCAAGGTCGACGGCAAGTCGGCGCAGAAGCAGTACGACATGGCCAAGAGGCGCTTCGCAGAGGCCAAGCTCGACTACTTTGGCATCCTCAGCATCGGCATGCGCGAGATGCGTACGTTACCCCTTCCAACTTCATGTTATGACTCGAGACCCTCTCACTGACACACCCGACAGACAACATCGTGTGCATCGTGTACGACCGCGAGGACGCCGACATGCGGCGCCGGGCGCAGTGGCTCGTCCGCACCATGATCCAGGACTGCGCCGACAACGGCTGGGGCGAGTTCCGCACGCACGTCGCGCTCATGGACCAGATCGCCGACACGTACGACTTCAACGACCACGCGCTGGGCCGCCTGAACCAGACCATCAAGGACGCCCTGGACCCCAACGGCATCCTGGCCCCCGGCAAGAGCGGCGTCTGGCCAAAGGGCTACGACAAGGCCAAGTGGGCGCTCGGGAAGGATTACATCAAGTAGGATGCTCGAGTGCAAGGCTGCGGGTGTAGACAGTTGGTGCTAGGACACGTTGTCGGCGTAAATAGACATTAATAGAGATTCTACTCGACATTGTAGTGCTTACACGACGAGGCCATAGCTATCCCAAAGCAAGATATCCAAGTCACGCTTGAGAATCAAGGAGGCAAATACGAAGACTGCATATTCTGTCAGCTACACATATCCAGCTGCAGACTAAATCCTCGAGCTCAAGAGAATTATAATGTGTGCTAAATTAATTCTTACAATAAAAGTTGTATGAACAGCGATAACGTTGACATAAAACCGGAGTTATACTTTGCTTTCTTGGACGGTTGGTCATACTGTGAACTAATGTTGTGATATGAAACAGATCTAAAGACTATGATGAATAGAGTCCTTATCCTTGATGTATGAGTGTAATAGGTTTATGAGTATAATTCATGTCAATTTATCGCCTATATGTAGGCTATGTTGCGTAGGATGGATGCTATGGCTATAGGAATTGTAACTTTCAAAGATCTTTAAATGGTAAAGCGATTTTGAGAAGCGTTGGGAAGAGTTTACTTCGTTGGATTAAACGCTGATACCTGGCTTGAATACCTATATGTGGACATCCATTGTAGAGCACGTACAAGATTCTCTCTGAGAGAAGCAGGACTTCAAGATTACAACCATTTCGGCATCAACAGGTGCAAGATAAGGGTCACTGGCGGGTATGATAATTGACAATGAATTGCAATCTCAACTATCGCAATTTACAAGTTTGGACCAGCTATCCACAACGGCGCCCATCTCCCGTAGAGAGACCCTCCTATTGAGCTGCCGCTTCCAGCTATCCGTAATACAACTCCCCGCTCAGCATCGCTCTCGACTACACCGTAGCTAGAGGCATGCGTCCGGGACCCATTATGTGCAAGGTAGACTGAGGAGTGCTTAGTAGTAGCCGCCTCCGCCACCGCCGCTGGCACCACCACCGGGAGCGCCGCCCTTGGGAGCACTGCCGCCGGGAGCACCGCCCTTGGGAGCACTGCCGCCGGGAGCACCGCCCTTGGGAGCACTGCTGCCAGGAGCACTACCACCGGGAGCCGGCGCATAGCTACCTCCAGGGCCGGAGGGACCACCACCGCTGGGGCCTGACGGGCTACTACCCTTAGGGGCCGGGGCATAGCTACCTCCGGGGCCGGAGGGACCACCACTGCTGGGGCCAGACGGGCTGCTAGATTTCGGGGCTGGGGCATAGCTACCTCCGGGGCCGGAAGGGCCACTACCGCCAGGGCCGGAGGGACCACCACCGCTAGGGCCAGACGGGCTGCTACCCTTAGGGGCTGGGGCATAGCTATCTCCGGGGCCGGAAGGGCCACTGCCACCAGGGCCGGAAGGGCCACTGCCACCAGGGCCGGAGGGACCGCCACCGCTGGGGCCAGACGGGCTGCTACCCTTAGGGGCTGGGGCATAGCTGCCTCCAGGGCCAGAGGGAGATCCACCAGGACCGGAGGGAGATCCACCACCAAGTACCGGGGCATAGCTTCCTCCGGGGCCAGAGGGACCACTGCCACCAGGGCCAGAGGGACCACTGCCGCCAGGGCCAGAGGGACCACCACCACCGGGGCCAGATGGGCTACTATTCTTGGGGGCCGGGGCATAGCTACCTCCAGGGCCGGAGGGACCACCACCACTGGGGCCGGACGGGGATCCACCGGAGGGCGATTTACCACCACCAGGGCCAGACGGGCTGCCGCCACCAGGGCCGGAGGGGGAGCCACCGCCGCTTCCACCACCATAACCGTAGTCTCTACGAGCTAGCGCGAGCTTGTCGCCATCGAGGCTGCCAGAGCCGGTCAGGAGCCGCTTGACATTATCAAGGGCCGAGAGCTTCGAGTCGTCGCGGGTGGCGAGGCCGCCGGTGACCGGGTAGCCGAGAATGGGAGTGGCCACGAGGGCGGCGGCAAGGATTGAAACGCGCATGTTTGCAGACGAGGCCGGCCACGTGGGTGAAAAGATGGAGGTTATAAGTGGTAGTGAGTAGGTGAGTGTGTGTGTGTGTGTGTGTGTGTGGGCGAAAGGCTCTAGACCAGAGAGATTGAAAAGAGTTGTTGATTGTAGAATGGTTGTTGAAGGGAAGGTGAAGCAGTGAATGTGTCCTGATGAAGCAAGAATGGATAGACAGAGTGAGAATCTCGAGCTTCTTGTATATGCGGCATGGAGGTTCGTCTCGAGGCTCTGTCGCGCCGAACATGACTGTACGCCAGCTGGTGCGTCGATTTGAGGCTGAACTTGAGGCAGGCGATGCACAATGAGAGCACGTCTTCCGGTATATTGGCGCTAGCGATTCGTTCCCGACACGTCCGTCATAGTCTTTGGTCATGTGAATGCTACTTGTCTCTCTCCTTTTGCTCGACTACTCGGGTCCGATGGGCCGGACGGGACGTTGGTCTCGCCCCGGATTTCAGGGGCATCTTTGCCCTCAGCCTGCCTCTAATCAAAGCCTCTGCCTTCAAAACGAACTAGTGGCAGACGGCGACCGTGATGGTGTGGTGAAGGAGGCGTTGACGATGAGGAGATGAAAAGGGGCTTGGGCTAACCCGGACGGGCAAGAAGACACTACCGGCTTTGCTAGACCCGACTGCGGTTTTCTCTCTCTCTTCTCGCCGACATTTTTCATGACTGGTTCTGGGATGCTTACTGCCACGATCAATTGCATGCAAACAAGACCAGCAGTGTAGGAATGATCCGGGGAGCGATGCTGGACGTCGTAACATCTTACATGCTGCACAGCCAACCGCACACCCAGCAAAGCAGAGAACTGGCGGCGTGTGTAGACCGTGTGGGTGTAGGACTTACGGTCCTTTTGCCATGGCTTCTGGACAGCTTAGCGTTGACATCACGTCAAAGTCCGAGCTCCTAGCAGAAGCGACTAGGCCGAGACCCGCGATGGCATCCAACGCAGGAAAAGGAGATAGAGTCCACGTCTGTGTGTGAAAGGGAGACGTGCACCCGTGCTAGACGTTGGGATCGTCAGGGACGACACCACCGACAGAAACGGTCGAGCTTGTTGGGGTTTATTGGCGCACCACACCATCAGCCATCTTCCACAAACAATCTGCTGTGGCTTATCTGATTAGTATGACGAGGAACATGCGATGGTCTTCTTGCTTAGAGAGGGGACGGGCACGGCTCGGAATTTCTGCTCTCCTGAAACAGTGTCTGGAGAAACTGATCAACAAACGCCAGACGCCAGACGCCAAACGCCAACTCCAAAGTCCCAAGCTTTAGCTCCAAGCAAGAACAAGGGCGAGCTTGACTGTGGGGAAAAGCTGCGAAGCCATTGCTGGGTCTAGTCGTGTCTCATCAAGACTGTGGGACACCAGCTCAATCGACGGGGCGGTTGGTGAATTCAAGATAATAGCAACATTTACCAAGAAAGAAAGATCCTGTGATTCTGAAGTCCCAAATACATCAGAATCCAGTACATCATCATTGTAACAGGTCAAATTTGGCTGACAGTTTCCATGACCAGACTAGCTAGGTTTACTCACATCTAAACCCTAGAGAAAACGTGTAGATTTTCAAAGAGAACTGCAAGTTGCCCTCTCGCAAAGAATACCGTAAAGTCCATACCTGGCCCTTGGTGAAACTACCCGTACTTGCATTGTAGTTGTGCTGCTCAAGTCCAGCCTCACTACCTCTCTCCTGACCTTGTTTATAGTAGTAGCGTTATACCCCTAGCACACGGCCCTCCATGTTGTTTTGCTCATCTTACTAGACAAAATCAGGGATTTAGCAGGCGCCTTTTCAAACCAGCTACCACATCTTGGATCTAGAGCCAAGTCACTAGTCTTGCACCAGTAAACAGACGTGCCGCCCAAGCGTAGACGATACTCCTCGCGAAAGGAAACAGTGCTCGCTCAGGAGAAATATCATGATTAGTGATGGCGCCGAACAATCATTACCCGCGAGGTATATAAGACCCGGACCCCTGTAGGCAATGTGCAATCGAGGCCCTCATCCCAAAGCAAAAGAGGGCACTCTCACGTTCGTTAAGATGGTTCTACTCAGCAGGTTGGCATCCATTATCGCAGTCTGCATCCTGGCCGCCCCGGTCGGGGCTCAGCAACGTGGACGGCCGCAGCCTCCCCGCCGCGGTCCTCCACCCCGAGGTCGCCCGCCTCCCCCGGGACCGCCAGCTCCGAGACCCCCACCTCCGGGACCCCCACCCAGCCCGGGCCCCGGGGGACCTGCCCCGGCTCCCAACCCGGTGCCGCAGGCCTCTGCATCGCAACGCTCGACCTCGCAGCTGTCTTCGCCCACTGCACAAGTCTCGCTGCAACCTGTAGTTACAAGCGCACCGCAAAGGCCTGCTACCACCACCACATCGTCCCCACGCCCGACCGTCGCATCTGCGTCGTCGTCGTCCACGTCCAGCAGGGCGTCGTCATCGTCTTCATCCAGCAGGGCGTCGTCATCGTCCTCATCCAGCAGGCAGGCACAGGCGTCATCATCGCCATCCGCGCCGTACGCCATCACGGGTCTGAAAACGGGCATAGACAGCACGTCGGGCCAGCGCCCGCTGCGTCGGAACATCAACGACCTCCAGGCGTCAGGCGCACAGTGGTAGGAACCTGCCGTGCCGTCGCATGATGAAGTCATCTTGAGCTCACCTCATGGCAGGGATTTATACATTTTGGGCCTTGCTGCGATGCAGAGAGACGAGCCCGAGACGGAGAAGCTGTCGTACTTTCAAATTAGCGGTATGTATTCTGCAGAACCCGAATTCCTGTCCGGAACCACACTGACTGGACTCTTTAGGTATTCACGGGCGGCCCTTCATCCCTTGGAACGGCGTCCAGGCAGTATCAGGCGGTTCCGGCGGCGGGTACTGCCCTCACGGTGTTAGTCTTGGCGTCATACACGACCGACCGTGGTCATGGTGCTAACCCTCGAGGTCCCGCAGAACGTCCAGTTTCCCATGTGGCATCGACCCTACGTTGCCCTGTTCGAGGTGCGTACATGTCCACCAGGCAATCCGCAACGGTCCTTTGGCTAAATCCAGCACAGCAAGTCCTCGGCGGCCACATCCAGGCCATCGCCGCCAACTACACGGGCAGTCGGGCCCAAGAGTACAAGACGGCAGCCGATAACTGGCGGGCTCCCTACTGGGACTGGGCGGCCGACGGCGGTGCCCAGCTTCCGCCGGTCACGACGCAGACGACCGTCACCGTCAACGGGCCCGGCGGTCAGGTCCAGCTGCCCAACCCGTTGCTGGGATACAGGTGGCAGCGGTTCCCCTTGAACACGGCCTCGGAGTACTTTCCGACGAGAGGCGACCGCAACTGCTGGGGGTGGCCGCAGACGACGCGATGGCCCAACGGGAACGGGAACAGCAGGCCCAGCCTGGCCAACCAAGAGCTCAGCCAGGACGACTTGAAGGCCATCACGGTAAGCGTCACCGGCGCAGCAGCCATCAGGAGCCGGGTGTTCTCGCTAATCACGGTCCGTAGTACAACGTCTTCACCACGGCCACAACCTTTGAGACCATGGCCAGCACGGGGAGCACCGGCAACAGCTTCGAGTCCCTCCACAACTCGGTTCACGGAGCCATTTACGCCGTCATGGCCTACATTGAATATGCTGCTTTTGATCCACTCTTGTATGTTCTCCTAACGATACTGACACGAGGTGCTTCATGTCTGTCCCGGATCGACTAACACGCGTTCGCGCTCGCCCAGCATGTTACACCACGCCAACGTCGACCGCCTCATCGCCATGTGGCAGGCCATACACTACAACAACAAGATCCAGACCCGAACCTCGACGTCCGGCGCTCTCTTCGCCACGGCGGCCAACACGCCCATCACCGCAGACAGTCCGCTCAAGCCCTTTTACCGGGACACGGCCGGCAACTTCCACACGGGCAGGACGGCCTCGGACATTAAGAACTTTGGGTACTCGTATCCCGAGATCAGCGACTGGAACCTGAGCCCGGACGCCCTGGCTCGGCAGGTGACCGTGTCCGTCAACCGGCTGTACGGCCCGGGCGGCGGCGGCACCTCCAGCAGCAGAAAGCTCAAGGCTCGCCACGCCCACCACAACCACCGCCGTTCCGGCTGCAGCAAGAGAGGGCTGACGAGCTCCGCCGCCGCGCCGCCGCCCGAGGGTCACGCCGAAGCCGCGCACAAGGAGTACACGGCCCTCGTCGACCTCGAGCGCAGCGAGCTGCCGCTGCCCTGCAGCATCTCCGTCTACGTCAACGGCGAGTTCGCCGGGAAGATCAGCGTCATGAGCATGCCGGCCTCGGGGGTGATGCACAGCACCGTGCCGCTCAACAAGGCGCTGGAGAAGCTGGGCAAGAGCATGGACGTCCCCGAGTCCCGGGCCAACGGCACCGGTCCCGCGACGAACGGCACGGCTGCCCCGCCGCCGCCGCCGGCGGTTTCTCCGGAAGACAGGGAGATTATCCAGAAGCAGCTGTCTGTGGAGATCAAGAGCGTGAGTGCCTGTCGGGTTCCGGGCAAAAGTTGCAAGATGCGTTGAAGGCTAACATGTGATGGCAGATTGATGGGACAATCTTTCCCGTTTCTTCGGCCCCCTCGCTCAAGATCAAGGTCGAGCTGCAGCATGTTGAGACGCCGCTATCCGAGGACAGCTTGCCAAATATTATTCCTGTTACCACCGGTCCTCTGGCTAAGCCTATAGAGCATAGCACATCGTAATAAGTGCGCAGAGCAGGGTGGTTGTGTTGTTTACTTTCACTACAGTAGATTAGTCCTACATAACTGTTGTTGTACCTTTTTCGTCAACCTCGCCCTCGTAGCACCTATTGTGAGTGACGTGTTGAGCTTTGCAGTACGAGACTTGCAGAACAAGAATGACAGATATATGATGAACAGCTTGATTGATATAATTAGTCTGATTTAAGACGAATCATAATAAGGTAGCTTAAGTGAGAGTCTTGCTGTTATTGAGAAGAAGGAAGTCCTAACGATTTACAGTAATTGAATATAAATCTCAGAGAAAGACTAGGGACTATCAACCAGACATCTTTGAGTATTGTCTTGTAGTATTTCCCAGTTGTTTATCCTGCTCACGGCCATCTCCTACGTGTTTGAAGATCTACTCGTCTTGGTAAAACCTGTTTGATGGCTTGTCACACATGCCTTCAAGAATGATATCAGAGGCCATCTATCAACGTCAAGCGGGATGCTCCTACACAAGAGACGCACCAATTTGAGTTCCGGTTGAATGCAAACGTGCAGTCTTTCGCAGTCCAAGATGAGACGAGTTGCCTGTTCGTGTGCAAGTTGGAACCAACCTACCACTGCTTGGCTTTCCATCTGATCATTCCGCCTAGCTCACCCTGCCCTCGAGCACGGAGTAATCGTCGCGGAAGCACCGGACGCCCGGACAATGACGACTAGAGTTTGCAAAGAGAAGAGACGGCCAAGATTACACCAGTCTGTCTCTGCCGAGCCGACTGGGTGGTGAAAGCTTGTCACGAAACTCTGCAAACACCCAACCCCTCCCTCAAAAGCTCCCCAGTTCTGCCCATGACAATACGCCCCAAGGTCCTTCATCTCGTCAACAGCTACACTGCAGCGTCACCAAGCACTTGACACTGTGAAATAGTAATCAGCTCGAAGCAAGGCCCACAATGTCCAAACCCCCCTCAGACCCCGTCGTCGCCCTCGTCACCGGCGCAAACCAGGGCATCGGGTACGAAATCGCCAAGCGCCTGGCGACGGAGCACCCCGACTACCACGTCTACATGACGGGCCGCCGCCAGGACGCCGTCGAAAAGGCCGCCGCGGAGCTCCAGGCGGCGGGCCTCTCGGTCGAACCGCTCGTCATGGACGTCACGTCCGACATTAGCATCCTCCTCGCCGTGGGCAGGGTGCAGGCCAAGTTTGACCGCCTCGACGTGCTCGTCAACAACGCGGGGATCTCCCACGGCCCGGCTCCGGAGGGCGGGGAGGGGGAGGAGACGACGACGCGGCAGCGCTTCGCGAGCGTCTACGACACCAACGTCTTTGGCGCGGTGGCCGTCACCGAGGCGTTCCTGCCGCTGCTGCGCAACGCGAGGCGCAGGCCGCGGTGCGTCGTCTTCGTCAGCTCCGGGCTGGGCAGCCTGAAGCTGCGGACGGACCCGGACTTCGAGTATCCCGAGGTCGGCGTCATGGCGTACGCGTCGAGCAAGGCGGCGCTGAACCACGCGGCCATGGGGTTCGCGGCGCGGTTCCGCGGGGACGAGACGTGGAAGGTCAACGTGTGCTGCCCGGGCTACTGCACGACCAACATGACGGACTATCGCGGCACGGACGAGCCGGCGCTGGGTTCGATCCAGGCGGTCAAGTTGGCGACGCTGGGGGTGGACGGGATGACGGCGACGTTTACGAGGAGGCAGGGTCCGATAGCTTGGTAGGGCTTGAGACTGGGGATAGTGTGTCAAGTAATGGGTTGAGATAGTGGCAGTTATTCTGGTAAATTGCTACGATGTTGTCATGGAGTTGTGCGTGTTCTGGGCCCATCGACATCTCAAGCGTCTTGTCTTCTGCAGGGGTCCGCCAAGCAGCCATCTATTGGATGAAGAGACGAGATGCTGTCTCACAAGGGCGTAGCTCAGATTCTCTTCCCCGCATCTCGGTTGGAATCATATAATGTTGCTGCAAAAAAGAGGCCTAGCACGATATATATATCTTGCCAATCAGCCTCAAGTAACCCGTCACTAGATAAGAACTACCGTTCACAAGATCGCCAGATATCCCAATGACAGAAACAACGCCAGCTCGACGACCGTACCGAGGCTCGTGCCACTGCGGCGAGACGCAGTACGTCGTCTTCCTCACGCTGCCCCACGCCGCGCCTCCTCCACGACCGCCCGCCGACAAGACGCCGAGATGCCATCAAGACCTCTACCGGTGCAACTGCACCACCTGCCACAAGGCGGGCTTCTTCCACATGCGCCTCGCGTCCCCGCCCGACGACTTTCTGCTCCTGAAACCCCTCGACCCGTACTCCGAGCTCGGCGACTACACCGTCCACCGGGGAGACCTGCACTTTTTCTTCTGCAGGACCTGCGGCATGCGGTGCCTCACCCTCATGGGCCGGGGCGAGGTCGTCGACGTGGACCTGAAGCTTCTGGGTGTCGTGAGTGGCGCCACCGACGACGAGGAGGAGCAGGGCAACGAGGCCGCCGAGCCTGCGCTCACCAGGGTCTGGAGGCCCAAGAAGGACGGCTGGGTGGAGGGGAAGAGGTTCGGCAGCTACCTGAGCGTGAACGGCTACTCGGTGGACGCGGGCCAGGAGGGCTTCGACCTGCGCGAGATGACGGAGGAGAAGTGCGTTGCGTACCTGGACTGGCTGGAGCTGCGCGCCGAGGGATCGCGGGGGACGCGATTCGACCGGCCGTGGGAGGGAGGGGCTTATTGACCGGGATTTGAACTGGTCTTGTCCATCGGGTTCTGCAGATTGGGAGGAGGCAGCTCGTCTCTGTTATCGAGCCTGAGTAACGGCAGAGGAGGTGGATGGATGTCGAGTCAAGTCTCTCGCCACAAAACACATGTCCGGTAGAACTCCTCGGGTTATTGTGATGCTTCGTATCCGCCAAAGGAGGCCGTGTCATGCCCCGACCCATCCATCCGTGTCGGCTCTGTAGGATTGGTTCGTAAGGCTGAGCTGGTCGACTTTCGGCTAGATAGGAGCACACTGATGCTCAATAAAGATGGAGACCGTGCTAGCTGCCATCCCAAGTTGCGGTCGTAAAGCATCCGCTCCGAGACGCTGGCCTGTGAAGCCGGACGCGGCGCAAGGTTGATGAATCTATCGATGCGGACGTCTACAACCCGCACGACTTTCCCGGTACCACTCGGGATTTGAGCGAGAGAAGTTCCACGACAACAGTCTCGGCAGAAGTGGATCGTTCAGTTGCAAGTGATGAGCATCAAGCGACTGGGCGCTTGAAGACGACGATGGGACGTATCAAACAGCACCGTGTGGCCCTTGAGTGGTCGATAACGAGGCACAGCATCCTGGGATCATGGACATGTCATCTTCACCCTTGAAAGAAAAGGAATAGCCTGGTCTATGTGGCTTCTGGTATAAGAAGCCTTGGTTCACACTCATCTCAAGACCAGACGAAGCTTGATATATGCCAGGTTAAATCCAAAATATCTCACAACCCGCGACTTTCTGACCTCTCAACCACCATCTACACACCCCCATCATCCTCCTCCTCTCTCACCCCCGTCCCATCACCATACACAGCTCATCACCATGCCCCCCCGCACCGTCTTTGGCGACGCGTCGGGCCACTGCCTGCGCGGCGTGGCCGGGCTGCCGTTTGCGCGCGTGGGACAGCTCGCGTGCTGGGAGCACATACAGCCGCTGCTCAAGTTCAACACGATTGCCCAGCGCGAGGAGATCCACGTCGCCGCGTGGCCGAGCGTGACGCCGCACTCGGGAGGGGGCCCGGACATGTGGTCCATGAGCGCCGAAGGTCTGTCCGTCTTTTGTCCGCAGCGTTCTGGCTTCATCCAGAGGAGAGAGACCGAGAGAGAGAGAGAGAGATGGATAGATGTCGGAGACGTTGACGACGAACATGGCTGACAGCGTGCCAACAACAGGATGCCAGACGCTCTCGCGGACGTACGCCATCGAGGCCAACGCCTTCGTGCTGCACTGCACCGCCGTCGTCTCCAGCAAGGGCGTCGAGATGCACGGCACGGCCGGCGGCGCCATCATGAACGCGCCCGGGGGCGGCAGCTCGGCCATCTTCGGGCCCGACGGCAGGCGTCTGACGGAACCCGTCGACGACACCACCGAGACGATCCTGTACGCCGACCTGGACATGGACGCCATCCACAGGACCAAGATGTTTGCAGACTGTACGGGCCACTACAGCAGGCCCGATCTGATGAGACTCGTCGTCGACGGGGACATTAAGACGGCCGTCCTGTCGCACGGGGATGCTGAGAGGGACGCGACGGATGATGAGACCGCGTTGGTGGTCTGATCCATACACATCAAAAGAGATAGGTCCGGTGTCTTTTGTACATACCTAGTTACGTTCAAATAACAATGACGATATTTACATGTATAAATCGTTCGCTGCAGTTGTTGCCACACCAAAAGAGCACAACTTTTCCTTGACCCAAGTCTTCTCACCACCTCAACTCACATGCTGTTCCCAGAAAGCCAGCTGAAATCCTCACAGTTCGTCAGCCCTTGAAACGCGTGGAAAAAGTCCATGGCTCCCGCCGGGTTCGTTCGTTCCGCCCCCAGCCCAGAGACGTCCAGCGATCCCAGCGTCGCAAACGAGTTCATATCCAGAGCCTCAAAGTCCACCTGAGCCTCAGCCGCCGCAGGAGGAGCAGCACCAGCAGCAGCAGCGGCGCGCGCGTCCCATTCATACTCCAGCTGAACCTCGTCAGCACCGCTTGCCGTCTTATCCTGCGCCGCAGCAGCGGGACTGTAATCCCTCTCGACCCCCGCAGCAGCAGCAGACGCAGAGGGCTCGACGCGGTAGCTAAACTCGATGGGCAGCGCCCTCACGACGCCCCAGCGGTGCGCCAGCACGCGGATGACGGTGATGCTCTTGCCGGCGCGAAAGGGCCATGCGACGTGCAGCTCGCGCAGCAGCTCGAGGCACTGGCGGAGCCAGTACGTGCTCTGGTGGCGCAGGGCGGGCGTGCCGCTCGTCGCGTTCATGAGGTGCACGATGGCGGCGCTGAGGAGGTGGTGGATGACGACGGGGTTCGCGGGCGTCCCGAAGCCGAGGGCGCGGCGGTACGTCCGCACGAGGCGCGACGTTGCCGTTGCCGCGGCCGTGAGGGAGCGCAGCACGAGGAGCATGAACTCGGAGTTTTCGCCGCCGCCGCCGCCGGAGCTGTTGTTCATGCTGTTGTTGGCGTTGTTGGCGTTGTTGGCGTTGTTGGCGTTGTTGGCGTTGTTGGCGTTGTTGGCGCCGGTGAAAGAGGATGGCGGCGATGCTTGCGAGATGGTGGCAAAGATGCGCAGAAAGGGCGGCATGGTGATGAGGATCGTCATCTGGTACGCTAGGTGGAAGAGGATGACGGGCTTCGGCGTCGACTCGCCCGAGAGGTGCAGGCGGTTGTCGCGAGAGCGGAAGAAGGCGTTGAGGGCGTCTTGACTGGCGACGAGGATGCGGACTTGCTGCGGTATCGGGAGGGACTCAAACGTTGTCGAGAAGCTGGGAACCAGAGTCAGAGAGGATCGGTCTAGATATCGACGAGGCTCGACCCGAGCCACTTACACCTGGTCCATGTACTGGTCGTGGAGATACCACAACCTGCACTGCCACGCAAACGATATCTGCGAGAGGTCTGCCGTAGAGCTCTCAAAGGTGGTGTCAAAGGCCGGGACGTTGACCCTCCGCCACGGCAGGGCGCAGTTGCGTCCGAGGATGGAGATGGCCGTCCGGTCGATGATGTAGAACATCCAAAACGTCCGTATCTCCATCTCGCTCGCCTCGAGCTGCCGGGCCTCGCACTCGTCCAGCGCGAGCACGTGGAGCCTCATGTGGACGCACATGCCGGCCGCCATGGAGATGAACATCCAGCCAAAGTGGTCGCGCCCCAGCGCGAGGGACCGCCAGGACATCATCGAGAGGCCCTGGATGACCTTGACCGTCGGGTTCTGCCGACAGCAGGTGAAGATGAGGCTCTCTGCAAACTGGGCAAACGTGTCTCCGACCACCATGGCGTCTGCTCTCTTGGAGAAGGTCGTGCCGGTGGCGATGATGGCGCTGTGGAGGAAAGCCTCGTCCGGCGGTTGGTAGGGGTACTGCTGGAGAAAGTGAGTCGTTGTGTACGGCGTGAACTGGTGTTCTCTGTTAATGTTCCTCAGAAAGGTGTCGGCCATTTCGTGTACGAGGCCCTTTTGCCGACAGTAAGCCAGGATGGCCTCTGGGGGGTTGACCTGTATCGTGGGAGGCAGCTGTTGTGTTGCCTCGCCTTCGAGAGCGTACCGAGATCCCGTGGTGGGATCGTCGATGATGGTGACGCCGTCGCCTACGTTTGTCCTCCAGAGCATCACGCAGAGCTCCTCCATGGCCTTTTGAGACCTCTCTTGGCTCTGCGCATCCTTGCCTGGGCCTTCGCTTTGGTGTAAAGGACCCGAACTGCTGGCCGCGATGGCGTATTTGGCCGCCTCTTGCGCAACTTCAGCAGCTTCAGCCGCGTCTAAATCCTCTTCATAAGCCTCTGCTTCTTCCGATCGTGATGCGTGAGGGCTGAGAGACAAGGCCGGAGACGGTTCCTTTCCCGAACCCTGCTGCTTCTCGAGGGCCAGGAGGAGGGACTGCACCTGGGCCTCGAGGGCTCTGACATAGTCCTCATCCCAGTACTTTCGTCTGCAAACGTCGTGTCAGCATCGTGTGTACGGGGCGGGAATTATCTCATCCCATCTGCACTCATGGCAGGACGTACTTCCTGGGCTTCTGCTCCGTGTACACACATTCCCGATTCTGTCTGCTGCACAACGAGCACGCAGGGCGAGCCGCATCACACTGGAGGGGATTCGGTCAGTCACGGCCCTTGACGAAACTCGACGATATCAACAGGGACCCGCCAGCCTCTCGTGGGCTGCAGAACGCAAAACACGACGAGGGGCGGTCTCTGGCTCGGGCACAAATGCTCGCCAGTTGCCAGTGCTCGCAGGGGACCTACCTTACGCTTCCCCGCCCTGCATCGATCGCAAGCGAAGCTCGTTGGCTTCTGGGACATGGCTGGTCCGGAGGGATGCCCTCGTGACAGGCACGCGAGGGCGGTCGACGGCGGGACTGGTAAGCCTACTCCAGAGGGTGCGCCGCCGGCCACGGGTCGGGGTGAGATGGGTGATTAGCGGCAGCTCGCTCCTTTCGGCGCACAGCGAGCTGCTGTCATCTGCGTACCGTTTGGCTCTACGGGGCACACAAGGTCCGTCGCGCAATGGGGCACCCCTTGGAGGGCGTGCGCGCTGCTGTTCTCGATCAATCTCCTCGGCCAACGGTGGCCGGCTGGTCTTGTCGTCTCCGGGAGATGCTATCGGACGGTTGCGGGGTGGAGACCTCCGCAGGATAACGAGGGTGAAGGGTGTGGAGGTGAGCCTGGAGAGGAGGGGAAATCGAGACCGTCTTATGCGCGAAGGCTTGCTCTCCCGGACGTGGTTGGCCGCTGCGGACGATCCGGCCGGCTGGGAGATCTGATACTATGCTCTTTGTCGACTGACCTGTGGCTTGACATCGGAGTCTTTCACCGACGGGGCCAATTAGTGAGAGGCTGAGGCCGGGGCTGAAATGGGTGTGAGTCGGAAGAGATCCAGCTGAGAGTATTATTACTTGCAGTTTGAGTGAGAGAGGATGAGAGTGAGAGTCATGAGTGTGGGGTACTCACTTTCGGATGAGGCCTGGCTATATGAATCCCAGTGCTGTTTGAAAAGGTTATTCACATAGGCTGACCTCTCTTGTGACGTAATTTGACGAGTGGGCATGAATGAGTTCATTTATTCATGTAGCTGCTGGATAATCCGTACCGTTTCGACTACACTCTCATGGGCTAGATTTCATCGTAAGCGTCTAATGACTATGACCTCGGTCTCTTGCTTCTCGGCTCAAACAGCAACACAAATTTCACTCGCTACCTCGCACCAGCCTCGAATTCACCAGTGCTACACGTCAAGTGTAAATCCAGAGCTTGTAAAAATACCCCTCACAATTCAGATATCCAAGGATGAGGTCGCCAAGACCATCCCGTTCCCTGCTCACGACCATCATTTGCTAGAACCACGCTTACTGAGATGTACGTTGCAGCTTCGCGACAGCCTCAATCTTCTCCACTATCGGTCTGTTGTCGAGGTAAACCTCCATCCTCGAGGCTTTGCCGGCTTCGGTTCCCTCCGTTCGAACAGTTGCCACGGCGGACGCAGGTATCGTCAGCTCCTCGTTCTCAGGATCGCCCTTGATGCGGTAGGCGATGCGAGCCGTCCACCAGATCTTGTTGTCGGCTTTGTCTGGACGCGTTTGAATCAGCTCATGGCCGCGTGACAGAACACGACCCAATTAAAAAAAAATGCGTACTCGATGCGATGGCGATGTGCTTCATGTAGGATATGACACTGTAGCTGCCTGCAAAACTCGCTCTGATTGCGTCGATGCCTTTCGCCACGGGGTTGTTTGCATACTGCAACTCAGCATCCGCGGTGAAGAAGTCTTCGAGCTTGGTGATGTCGAGCGAGTCGAACAAGGTGAAGCTCTGCAATGCTGCGTCAGCGTGGCCTTTTCTAACTTCTGCATCTGGGGGCTTATCTCACCCTTTCCAGCCAACTTTCCACGTCCTCCGGCGTACTAGGAACGAATGCAGATTGAGACGACATTTTTCGACAAACACGCGAGTCCAATGGTGAATAGGAGAGACCAAGACTGTCGAAGCAGCGACTGGAGTAAACACGTTGCCGACAAGATAGATATACATGATCTGCTTCCAGGTCGTCAGCGGATGCGTCTGACATGCTTTATCATCCTCATGGCGCCTGGGCTTACAAATCATCTGGTTCTCGATCCCTCAGTGGTGCAACGTGCAATCCTTCCTACGGTCTGGGCACAGCCGTCGGGCACGATGCATCTCGAAGAATCCTACCGAGTTCGGCTACATGCAGCTACAGAGAACCGCAATGAACCCAACGCCGTAACAAGGGTTCTCTGAGCTTCATGGATGAAGTGTTTCGTGACATGAGGCAGCTACGGTAAGAAAGAGCAGTGAGAGGTGGCATAGCTTTGCATGACGCTTTGCAGTCTGGTTGAATTCCCACAAGTGTTTATATTCTACAGAGTGTGCACTTGATGAGCTATCCTGCGGCCTCCCTGGCAAAAAGAGGGTAACCAAACACAAGATCGCGGCACGAGTTTAACGCGCGACCTCCACCTACAGACTTCGCAATGGGCCAAGGCAAAGGGCCTGGAGCGCGCAGATGTTCCAACACCTCAGCTACACGGCCTCATCTACTTGTTTCAATGATTGGGCAGTCCAGGGTTCAAATAGTCCCTCTGTGCCTCTGGAGACCGTTGTGGGGTAGTGAGAACCTTTTGACGGTTTCTTGATATCTCTGCCCAGTCATTCTCTTGCAGTCATTGTTTGATAACCTTCCCAGAAAGACAGGCTTTCAACCCGTAGCGAATGCTGGCCATGTCTCGGGTACTTTACGGGCAACGAAGAGTGACTTCAAAGCCTTTCGTACTCGACACGATGCCACTGACTTGTGCATATGAAAGCAGAGGCTGACAAAGGTTTCAAGTAAAGTGTTGTAAACAGGTGGGTATGTTGCTCTGAATCATAAAAACAGTACCAAGCCGCTTTCCGAAGCGACATCAAGCCTTAAGCAGACCATCCACCACAACAACAGGTTTCTACACGCCCAATGCCTAGTCTAGAACTGCACTATGGTATCATGGAGAGTCCCAGGGCGATCCATGAACCGATCAAGGCCTAGGGGTGGCGGTCGGAGCCAAAGTAGTGGTAGAGCCGGTCTGGTTGGAGAGCGTGTCTTCGATGCAGATTCCGGTGGCGCCCTGCTTGACGCCGTTGCACTCCGCGTCGGTGAACCTGGACCTGGACTTGATGCAGAGGTCGGGCCGCTCGGCCTCGCCGCCCTTGGACTTGCACAGGTTCTCGATGCCGGTGAGGCCGACGCGGCCGGGGTCGCTGGTGCTGTCGACGCACATGCAGCGGAAGATTTGCTGCGAGAAAGCGGTGCTTCCGCGGTGTTAGTCGAGGACTGGCCTGGGCAAGCTGGTGCGGGCTGGGGGCTGTTTTCATACCCGAAGACGGCGAAGGAAGCAGCAACAAGGTTGAACTTCATGATGGTAGTCCAAGAGAATCAAGTATTTGAATCTGTCGGTTTCTTGTTAAAGGCCAGAGTGAGCGTGGGTGCTGATATGGGCGAGTGAATGCAATTGCTTTGCTTGCTGGTTTGACGTATTTGAACACCAAAACAGACATCGTCGGGGGGACCAGCAGACGTACTTATCTATATATAATCGAGCCGGATTCTACCCCGAGTCCGAATCCGGGTATGTAAGCTCCCCGACGATCCACTACACTTGCTCCGTCGCCATGCTTCAACTCCAAGCGGCAGCATTTGGACAGTCAAGCTAGAAGGCAAGGGGCCAGTTGCCCGGTGTCCGACGTCACCGAGTCAGTGACGCCTAATGACAAAAGTCAACATGTCTGAAACGGGACCAGCCCTGTTGAAATGAAACTCGTTCAACCAGTCAAGCCAATACTTGATGACCAGTCTGCTAAATAAAGCTGAAAGCTCATGTCAGAACCCCTGTCCGCATGGCTGAAAGCCCAGTGCCGAGAGACGAACTGCTCTGGACCAGACCGTTCGCCCAGCGGCACTCCTCATCACCGAGAGCTATTAGTCATGGTAGGTTGGGAAACTGTGGTAATGCATGAACGGCTCCAAAAGGTGGGCTCTTGGGTGGCTAAACTCTGTGCCATGTTTGGACTATTTGCAGTAAGAAAAGCGGCAGATCTCAGGGAAGTGAAAGCCTGGACAAGAACAACGGTAATTAAACTGAGGTAAAGCTTATAAACATGGCCTGTTTCTCGACCAAGTCATGGAGACTGCGCTTACACTACTCTTCTTGGCCGGGATGAGGAAGCGGCGCAACTTGCCATTTGGAGCTTCTTTTGGCAGTCTAATATATTTCTTGGGGTTTCTACAAGCACACCGTCACAGCATGATTCCCAGCTCCTCTGCCATGTGGCCGTTGACTCCCGTGTGGTCGGTGGTCCCGACTTGGCAACATGTCTTCTTTCTGGCTTTGGTCGGTCGGTCCTGTTCACTCAGTTGCGACTTGTCTGTCGCTGAGTGCTATCGACCGTCTGTGAAACGCAATCGGAATATCACTGCATGTGGCCTGAACTTGGTCTGTTTCACGTTGAAATCACCAGCCGGAGTCCCAGACAGCAGCATCATCGAAGCCCCATAGCCTGTTTGCGTTCACCATGTAGAGTTGAGTGTCTAGAGTGGAAACAAGGCGCAAAGCGGCAGCAGGTCCGTTTATTTCCCCGGCCTTTATGCCCTTGTTGCGATGCCAAGAACAGCCAGTAACCACCAATCCTATACCGTGGTTGAGGAGAATGATACAGACTAGATCGACGTGTACGAGCAAATTGATCCCTTTGTTCTGTGACAGAGAGACACCGTCTGTCGACGGCGGGCGAGTTATGGCGCCAGAATCACTCAGTCGATGAAGAAATGGAAAGGATGCAGATGATCTTTGCTGTGCACCGCACTCCCTTCGGCTGCTCTGATATGATATGGGATCAGTCGACGCCGCGAGCGCAAATACTTGGGTGTCATTTAGACTTGAGCAAATGCTAACAAACAAATACATGCTCCCTAGTGATCCGAAAGGAAGCTCATGGCTTCAAATAGATGGTCGAATGCTGGAGGACCGTGATCGAATGAGAATGTCGGTGAGTTCAAATCAACCCCCCCGGCCCGGCCGGCCGGGCTCTTAATGATGTGATCAAGTTTGCTCTACTGGAAAACCGAGCTTTCCAGACAAGTCGAAATACGAGATTTCCGCCATCAGCAAACATCACTTCCAGGCTCGATCACTTTGCTCTCACGTCACCCTTTTTGTGAGCCCCGTCAGGTCCTCTCGATGCCACTGAGAGCGTCTCGGATGGGCCCTGGGGACCCAAAACGCAACCCTGAGCTGTCGCGGCTTCTCTGTCCATCGCGTTTACGCTTCTGACTTGTGTGGTCTTTTTTTCGGTGGGAGAATAAGAGAAGTATGATTCCCCATGGCCTTTCGGTTACGAACTACTTCAAGTCCACTCCGACGGAACAATGTCAGAATGTACCAATCAATCTCACCTCCACCTGCGCTACATCTGTGGCCTACTTGGATAATCACAAGTATCCATTTCAGCTTGAGAAAAAAATGATGCGTGTGTCGGACACCACTGTGGCCAGCTAGCATGATCTCTCTTACGAAGTAAGTCCGGTAGTACGCGACAGGCTGGGAGCGGCAAAGAGCCTTTCGGTCACTTTCAGGGATTGTGCTCTACGGCTTCTAATTCAACATTGATCTTGAATGAATTAAGAAACTCTGGGCCAGCGCGAGAAGTAGGTCGACTTCACCAAACCAAGTCGAAGACCAATAGGATATGAATAGCAATGAACTGTCAATTATATAAACTTGTCATGACCACTTGGCAACGAGAACTATGCTAGTGTGGTGGCAATGCGATTATTGAGAGCAAAAAGATGATGGGGCGGGATGGATTCGAACCACCGACCTCTCTGCCTTTGGGTAGAGGTTATAGGTTCTAGGTATACGGATAACGATACAAGGCAGAGCGACATGACCAGCTAGACCACCGCCCCTCAAAGGTGTGCTTGTTAGGAGGCGAAGAGCTTAGTTCGGCCAAGTAGGACGAAGCCAGATTCGAAGAGCCGGCAAGGTGTCTGCTACCTTGTCGGCCATCGAAGCCAACCCAAAAAGCTAGTCAGCATAGCCTCGAATACTTTGGCTCAGGTCGCGGCCTCGGCCATCCACAAACTGAGGCTATATTGAGTCGAGAAACCAAGAAGATAACAGCTTCGTCAAAAGGCTGCACGTGCTGAGGGGTCCAGGATGACAGACGGCGGCAGGATAATAGAAATAGTGCCCAGGTCGTCGGATTCGCTTCCGCCCATCTCCCTTCCAGCCATCTGTCGCTAGCCGGACTGCCGTCTTGGCGTCGGCCGTGGGCCCGTGGACTGGGATGTTCATCGTTTAAGCCTATTTCCTACCCAGTTACGGAGTGCTTTGCCCTGATGTTCATCTAACATCAGGCAACCGCAAAGATTCCCTTCCAGACTCCATGGCTTGCTTTGCTCCAACCCACTCCGTATCCCAGAGCTGATTGGTCTGCTCGCATTCGCCCAAGTCGGCACTGGAGACCGAAAGGATTCGTCGAGGCGTCCCTGCGGTCGATTCCTCGGCGCCGAAATGGAACATGGCACAGATGGCGGGCCCTTGATCCACACAACTAAGCTTACATAGCAGGGAGAAGCTTCGGAGCGTTCGGGGTCGGCGAAGACTACTCTGTATTCAGTATCCGTACGGGTCAGACATCGTGAGTGGCGACCCTGGACGTCCGCTTCCAGTAATCAAGGCGGTACAGGGTCCAAGTGGACACGGAGATAAAGGTGCCCTACGGGACAAGAGTTTGCCAAGCGGGTTCCTCCCGCTTTCCGATTCCCGAGGATTGGCACCACGCACATCAGGCCAAGGCTCGACGAGCCGAGTTTTCCATGTCTTGCGAAGCTGGGAGTTCTCTTGTGGGATCATGAAAGTTCATACAGATACCTGTGTATTACTGGTCAGGAAGTCGTGCTTCCAGGTCGATACAAGGTATTTTGTCTGTAATTTATGAACAGGCAGTCGTCCTTGGTTCTCATAGCTGAACGCAGCCCATGACTCGAGTGAGTGCGGAATTCCATACCTTACTTACCTTCCCATCCTTCTTCAACACATTCTTCCCAGCCTCTGGACACTGGTAACGAATCATGTCTAGTCGCCGTCTGGATACGCGGATTCCATTCCATGTAGGCAGCAGCTTTAACATGCGGACCCGGGCCGGAGGGGACGGCGTCTTGGCCGCAAAAAGCTTAGCAGTCACTCCACAGTTGAGTCTAGATGGCGATGGCAAATTTACAGAATCAGGTGTTGCAACTGGTCTCGAGATTCCCCTTGCTGCCGCCGGTGAGCCTCAGCAAGTCCACTCTCCCACGGCATAGCCATCATGGTCCTTCGCTCGCCTACCTCGTCAACGTGGGCCTCTGGGAATGCGAGCAGGCCAACAGACTTCTTCCTCGAGCTTTCCGAGGCTCGTGAGGAGTCGGCGGTGCGGCTTCATACGGCTAGAGCAACTTGCAGGGAGTTTATCACGGGTAGCACACGGACACACTCACGAAGATCGAGGCGATTCTCGCAACGAGAATTCTGTATAAGTAGACTCGCGATAGCGCCATGGTCCAGCAACCATCTCTGCTCGTCACCCTCGTTCACCACGCTCTCTTCCTCTCGGTCATCTAGAGATCGTCTCTAGTCCACTCTCTTTTCCACCATGGTCGGCAGGAACCTGCTCACCGCCGTCCTCGCGGCCGCGGCTTTCGTCCACGACGGAAGCTGTGATTCACTCACTCACCAGAACCCCTACGCCGCCGCCGGCCGCGACCCCCTGGCCGACTACTACGGCCTCCGCGACAACGTGACCGAGTACATGCCCGAGCGCCGCGCCGCGTCTCCGGCGTCCTCGTGGAACGACCCCGCCGCCATCTTCAGGCGCCAAAACGACGCCCCCGGCGAAGGTGCTCTGCTCTGCCCCGATGGCGAGTGTGCCGACGGCAGGTCAGTTCGAACCCTCCACGATGCTTCGACTGCCCCGTCAACTCGAACCGACTGACAAACGTCAACAGCTGCTGCGGCAAGAACGGCGTCTGCGGATACGGCGACCTCTGTGGCGATGGTTGCAAGAGCAACTGTGACGCCAAGGCCATGTGCGGCGTGGAATCCGAGGGCGGTGCCATCAAGTGTGGCATGAACCTCTGCTGCAGTTCTGGTATGTCGTCTTCCTCGTCTCCGTCATCTACATCATCTCCATCATCACCATCACCTCTATTATTACCATCATCTCCGTCACCTCTATTATCTCCACCATCTCCTTATAGCTCTTGTCCATCGACTCCTTGCCAGCAACTACATCGTGGATCGTATGACTGACCCCCCTACCCAGGAGGA
Source organism: Colletotrichum sidae (assembly GCA_004367935.1). Classification (NCBI taxonomy): domain Eukaryota; kingdom Fungi; phylum Ascomycota; class Sordariomycetes; order Glomerellales; family Glomerellaceae; genus Colletotrichum; species Colletotrichum sidae. Next base: position 52,778 of record QAPF01000152.1, on the reverse strand, counting down.
TGGTGCGGAACCTCGGAAACCCACTGCGTCGGGCCCAACAAGTTCTCCCTCTGCCAGGAGGGCTTCGGCAAGTGCGAGATCCTGCGGCCCAAGACGTGCGGCGAGGGATCCGGCACCAGCTCCGGCCGCACCATCGGCTACTACCAGGCGTCCAACGTCCGCGACCGCGTCTGCAACCGCATCGCGCCCTCGGCCATCAAGACGGACGGCTACACCCACCTCAACTTCGCCTTTGCCTCCATCGACCCCGCCACGTACTCGGTGGTCCCCTCCCAGGACGGCGACGCCGAGCTCATGCGCGAGTTCACCGCCCTGAAGAAGGCCGGCCTCCAGACCTGGGTCGCCGTCGGCGGCTACGACTTTAGCGACGCCAACAAGGCCACCCACACCACCTGGCACGACATTTGCGCGAGCCCCTCGGCGCGCGCCGCCTTTATCGCCTCCGGCAAGGCCTTCATGGACGAGGTAACCTCTCCCAGTCGTCAACGACTTGTGTGAAACATCACTGACGGCTCTTGTCAGTACGGCTTCCAGGGCATGGATCTCGACTGGGAGTACCCCGGCGACCCGAAGCGTGGCGGAGACCGTTCCGACATTGCCAACTTTGTCCTCCTCGTCAAGGAGATGCGCGCGGCCTACGGCTCCTCGTACGGCATCAGCTTGACCCTCGCCCCGGACTACTGGTACCTCCGCTGGTTCGACGCCAAGGGCCTCGAGCCGTACGTCGACCACTTTGGCTTCATGTCCTACGACCTCCACGGCTCCTGGGACGCAGACACCAAGACGCTGGGCTCCATCGTCCGCGGCCAGGCCGACGTCCGCGAGATCTACAACAACACCATCCCCCTCGCCTACGACGACCTCGACTTTTCCAAGATTGTCTTTGGCGTTGCCTGGTACGGCCGCGGCTACACTCTCTCCGGTAAGCCCGCCCGCCCGCCCACCTCGGCTCACCCTTGACCCCATCATGGGTAGGTAGCAGACCGAACTGACGAGCCTCCAGACGCCAGCTGCAACACGCTCGGCTGCGGCTTCAAGGGCCCCAGCAAGCCCGGAAAGTGCACCAACAGCGCCGGCGTCATGTCCCTCGTCGAGATCGAGGGTCTCATCAAGGAGCGCAAGCTGACCCCGCGCCTGCTCGAGGGCGCCATGATGAAGGAGCTCGTCTTCGACGACCAGTGGATCGGCTACGACGACGAGGAGACCATTGCGCTCAAGAAGAAGTTCGCCAACAACTACTGCTTCGGCGGCACCATGGCCTGGTCCGTCGACTTCAACTCGGGCACCGGCGACTCCGACTCGGCCCCCGTCTCCGCCGACGGCAACTGCGGCCCGGCCCACGGCGGCACCGTATGCGAGGGTTCCACCTACGGCGACTGCTGCTCGTCGGCCGGCTACTGCGGCTCCTCCGCCGACCACTGCGGCTCCGGCTGCCAGAGCGGCAAGTGCCTCACCGGCGCCGAGACCACCGACGGAACCTGCGGAGCCGGAGCCGGAGCCAACGGCGCCCTCTGCGGGTCCTGGCCCTCGGGAGACTGCTGCTCGTCCGCGGGCTGGTGCGGCAACACCGACGCCCACTGCGGCACCGGATGCCAGAGCGGCAGCTGCAAGGACGGCTCCGGAGGCTCGACCGTCGTCGTCGACCCGTCCAGGCCCGACGGAGACCTGCCCGCGGACCTCGACCACGGCGGCTGGAAGGACTACTACGCCAACTCGCAAAAGTGCGTCTTCTACAAGCCGCCCAACTGGGACGCCACCGCCAACGACTGCAGGAGCGTCTGCAAGGAGGAGAACGCCGCCCGCGCCGCCCAGGGCCTCACCTCGTCGTACAGCTGCGTGGGCTTCTACCCGCTCAACGACAGCATCCCCTGGGAGAAGTTCACGCCGGGCGTCGAGGTCGCCCCGGGCGTCTGCACGTGCGACAACCCGGCCGTCAACTGGCTCGGCGACTCGTTTGTCGAGATGCTGCCGCTCGTCGGCCAGATCTCGTGCTACGTCTTCCTGCACTCCATCAAGCTCGTGCTCGACGAGGGCCTCAAGGTCATCCCCGAGGAGAAGGCCCTCACGGCCGGCTACACGGCCCTCATCCAGGCCGCCAAGCTCATAAAGTACACGTACAAGGCCGCGGACCAGATCGGCGCCTTTGTCCACTGGCTCAAGCCCTGCGACACGGACCTCGTGCCCGAGGACTTTGAAAAGGTGTTCAAGCTGCTCACCGAGGTCGCCGACGTGACCGTCGGGTGGACCAAGCCCAAGGACCTTATCCAGGGTAGTGGCATGTACGGCGATGCTGGATACCCCAAGCCTTAGGTTAGTTCTGGGACTTTTTTTCCCCAGACAGTGGTGGATCTTTGCAGGAGGAGGGGTTGCAAGCAGGGAGTCTGAGAGAAACTCGATGGTGTATATATTACTGCATAATTCATAATTCCATTTGTGCTTCATCAGCTGGCGGAGTTCCCATAGTGGTGGTGGCATCTTCTAGGAGTTACTTTGCGCTACTGACAACGCAGTCCACAGTATCGTGCCCCTGAGATTGTACCAAGCTAGTACTGCTTCCAGACGGCCTGAAGCTTGAATTTAATTTATTAGACATTGATTACAAAATGTCTGTAGTCGGTGGTTCACCAGTGGCCTCTGCCCTCACCCCCCTCTCAACCTCATCTTCGGGGATCTGTATACGAGTGATGTAGCGTCATCGGTAGTGGCCGAGTCACCTCGCTTCCCTTCTTGATAGCCTGTTCGTCGAGCCGAAGGTCCGAACGCCCAGGGAAATCTCTTCTCTCAAGAGTAGCGGATAATCTGCTTAGGGGCTGGAGCTGCCACGGCTCTCCCACTAGTCACTAGCCTGCATCACGCTGCTCCCATAGGGTTTGCCAGGCGCTCATGGCAATATATGATGACTCAACTTGCACACAAATTGGGTCAAAACCCCGAGCATAGCTCCGAGGATTTGGGACGCATGGAAGCAAGGGCTGGTCCGGGATACTCGCGGGTGCCATCTACACCCCCGAGCCGATGTCTCTGGGCGTGACCGAAGATGATGGGCTCGAAATTGACTGGCATACATTAGGCAGGTTTTACTAGAGGACTGCCAGCTTCTTGACAAAATAGGGCAGCGAGTCTTGTTGGGCCTGATGAAATGGCGCTATTCTGTAATCGGAGACGAGCCATGGTCTAGATCCAAGATGGAGTGGCATGGAAAGAATGGGGAAAGGATGTTCGCCGCTTTGCTAATTCAAAATCAGTTGATAAAGACTACGTGTGTTAATGTGGTCAACTTCCTCCACGTGAAGCCATCGGCTCCGAGTTGTGTATCAAGAGAGCTGTCCAGCCCACCAGCATCAGCTTGAAATACTCTACACGTGAAGAGAATCACTACGAGTAAAGAACCGGAGAGACGTCCTTGCAAGATGGGAAAATGCGAGTCTCTTCCGACAAGCGCAATTATCATGGCCAGGCCTCATGACAATGTGACCGACCAGCTAGGCAGCTTGCCATTCCACGAAAACCCGATTCGCGACGTGAGCAGGACAATGTCGACTACGACCTGCTAGAATGCTTGGTTCTTCTACGTGAAAATAGCGCTATTCCAGTCAATAACAACCCAACGTAGAGTAAGACAATGACGATGCGCCACCCGGCGGCTGCTCCACGCCGTGTCAGACAGACACATTGATGGAACGCAACAGAGACGGGAGCGAAACTGTGCATAGAAAAGTCGACGCTCGTTTCGAGGCCTTGGAAAGTCTTATTTCTTCTCTTCATCACCGTAAGAGTTGTCATATCTGATGGGACATTTTTGGAGCACCATCTATAGCTCATCTTGTTGTCAATCAGTATCCAGAATCAGAGAAAGCCGGTGGCCCTGTTCAGTCCACGTCTACCTACAAACACATGGAATTATGGAACAGGTATCGCAACTTCTTCTTCAATTCAACCCCTGCCATCGTTGCTCACCAAGTGGTTTTGGCACGCACAGGTGGCTCTCCTCTCCATTGGCAGCTTGAGCAGAGATTGCTACATGGCCTGGACAATCGATGTCTTGATGTAAAATTACGGCAACGTCGCTAACGACGCTTGGTTCCAGGCAAATGAACAAAATCAAGCTTTCAAGCGGCCCGACACGCAGGTCGTGAGACAGTCCTCTCACCGCATACCAGCTCGGCCACCCTTCCTCAGGCTGTCATATCATGGCATGCCACACGCGCAACTGCCTGCCGCCATTCACACGCAAGAGGGTTCCGGGTCACGAGCCAAGAAGTTGACTGGCATAATCACGACACGGTCAACATCGAGCATGGCCGTGGCGGAAGGATCCGCAGAAACATTCCTCGCGCTCTGCAAGGGAGAAGAAACGTGCCAGAACCCGGGAGCCGAAGCCCATTTGAGGTGTTTGGTAAACATTGTGGGAATATTTCAGCGAGATTGTCATCCGGCATATTACACGAAAATCTTCTCTTACTCCCTCTCTAGCCCAGTCCAAAGATGGCCTCTTGAACATCGCCCGGGACAGGTTCCTTCATCATCCGTGTGCAACACCTCTCTGAACAACTTCTCCTGACCCCCAGCAGTCTCTCGTTTGCTGTACCGCGTACAACACCACAGCTGCTGACCATGAGGCCCTTGACCATCGCCTCCGTCGCAGCTCTGCTGGGCCTGGTACCCTTTTGCGACAGCCTGACCGTCACCGCGAGCAACAACGCCAACGTCCTGGCCAACGCCCTGTTCAGCGGCCCCGGCATCACCGTCTCGTCAGCAAGCTATTCCGGAGCATCGGCAGCTTCGGGCACGTTCACTGCCGGTCTGGGAGGCATCGGAAGCGGTGCTCTTCTGACCTCCGGCTCGGCCGTGGGTGCCCTCCCCGGCGGAAACCTGTATGTTGGCAACGGAGCAGCCGGATCGGCAACATACTGCGGCGCCAACTCTTTTGATGCAGCAATCCTCACAGTCACCTTCTCTCTTGGTGCCGGCTACAGTGGTATACAAGTCGAGTTTGTCCTGGCGTCAGAGGAAGCAGGGTATGACCCCTCCCCCCCCCCCCTCGTGTCTCGGTTCCCCTTCTTCGTCCCCCATCTCTCGCGTCTAGCTGTACAGAGGCCCGAGGCCCGCCACGGGCAACTCCTCGCGTCCCCCTCGACGTTGGCTAACTTGGTGCTCCAGAGGCTCGCCGGACCCCATTTCCATCTTTCTCAACGGCCAACAGTACGCCCGAGATGCCTCGGGGACCCAGCTCAGTGTCGTGTCACCCTATCTCCTCGACTCGACCTTCTCCATCACTCCGCCCAACTCGGTCTCTTCGTACGCCGGTTCGAGCCCGCCTCTTCTCCTCGTCATACCGGCGTCCCCCGGTCCGCAGACCATGGTTTTCGCCATTTGCGATCTTAGTGACAGGGAATGGGACAGCGGCCTGTTCCTCAAGGCCGGTGGTTGCACCAACTGCAGCCCCTCGCTCGTCGTCAACTACGTCACGACGACGACGACCCTGGCCGCCGGCGCTTCGCCCTTCACCTCGACGACCAAGGCTTCCGGCACCGTTTCCGGGACCGTGAGGATAGGCGTCCTGCCGAGTGCTGGGACCACTTCTACGACGAGCTCGACTACGACGACGGCGACGACGACATCATCGAGTACGCCTTCGTCGACGTCTGGCACTACGAGCGGTTCCTCTACCGTCTCGTCGACCACGACATCGACTACCAGCACGACGTCGACATCCAGCACGAATTCGTCAACGTCAACCAGCACAGGCTCTTCGACATCGACAACTAGCATCGAGTCGTCGACGTCGACATCCAGCACAGATTCGTCGACATTGAGCAGTACGTCTACCAGCACGACAACGACCTCGACCTCGACAGCCACGACATCTACGACTCCGAGTAGCACCGCGTCTTCCAGCACGTCTACGTCAAGCGCGTCTACATCTTCGTCAACTTTGGCGTCTTCATCAACTTCGACGTCTTCATCCACGACGTCGTCTTCAACAGCCACAAGCATTTCGACAAGTCCCACGTCGTCTTCCAACACAACTTTGACCTCATCAACATCCACTTCCACTTCCACAACCGGGCCATCCAGCACAAGTAGTGCCCCATCAACGTCCAGTCCCCCTCCCATATTCTCTAGTACATCGACAAACTCGTCAACCACAAGTTCCACGACAGCGTCCGTGTCAACAACGTCCCAGTCTCCGGCAGTCACCTCACCGGCACCGTCCTCAACATCTTCGACACGGCAAGTCTCGTCATCGTCGAGCTCGTCTACAGCAGTGCCCCCTCCTCCTCCGTCCGTGAGCTCAAATTCCACAACACCGACGCCACCCAGCCCAACACGGACCTCGACGTCCTCCACCAGCACAGTGAGCACGACTTCGACGTCGAGACCAACAACGCCCACGAGCTCCAGTCCATCATCCAGGACGCCGCCATCGAGCTCTTCCACGACGGAAGTGTCGACCGCGCGCACATCCACCGTCAGCCCGTCGTCCACCGCCTTGTCGTCGACATCCATCCCCGCATCGCCGCTCACGTCGACCATCTCGACAAGCTCCTTGGTCTTCACCAGATTCACAAACTCATCCACCCCGCTGAGCACGGCAGACCCGACCACTCTGGCACTCCCAAGCACGTCGACGGCTGAGGCCGCCAGCTCACCGGTGGAAGAAGTCTCCGCCAGCACACCCGCAAGCACGCTTCCTGTCGTTCCCAGTTCGCCCATCAGCAGTCCGATAGAACCGTCTACGCAGTTATCCACCTCTCAGTCCACAGCCTCCGAACCAGCAGCCTCCGAATCAGCAATCTCCGAATCAGCAACCTTCGAGTCGGCAACCCCAACAGCGTCAGCAGACCCCAGCTCGAGCTCTCTCGCAACAACACCCGAACCTGCTCCGAGTCCCACGACAACTACATCATCATCGCCGAGTCCGTCCTCGACAGACGACGTCGTCCCTTCGAACCTGCCACTCATCGGAGCCTACGCCTACCTCGGATGCCTGACTTCACAGAGCAACTTCCCAACCTTCAACCTCATCGGCGAGGACCCCGACATGACGACAGCCCGCTGCGTTTCCCTCGGCGGCGGACTCTCCTTTGTCGGAATATTCGACAGGTATGTCCGCATCCCCCCTTCCATAGTCTCTAGTTCCATCATCGCACAGAACTGTCCAGCTGACCAGACAACAACAGATCATGCTACGGCGCGAGCTCGCTCGATGACACGGGCGAAGTCGCCGAGGCGCAGTGCAACCTCGAATGCCCCGCCGATCCCGGCCTCTTCTGCGGCGGCATCCGGCAAACCCCGGCAGCTCGGAAGCGCGGCCTATCGCGCCATCTCGGTCGTCGGGCGGTCCCGGTGGATCGGTTGCTGACCGTGTACGCCCTCGTCGATCCCGGTCCTGGGTCAACCACCACCACCACCACCACCGCCATCACCATCGGCACAACGACCGCCGCGGCCACACCAGGACTCCCCTCCTCCGTGGGCTCTGATCCTTCGGCTACGTCCACATCAGCAGGCCCAGGTGTCGTCACGTCTCCATCCCCGGCATCCAGCGGCGCCCTCTCATCACCCCCTTCCAGCGTCCTCTCTCCAGCACCGATCCCATCATCCAACACGATCCCCATCGCCAACCCAACAAACCCTTCCGCACCCCCGAACCCGACCTCGACCCTCTCAAACTTGCAAACCCTCACGACGACCGTCCTCTACACCATCGTCGACCCCCTCAACCCCTCCCGCCTAACCGTCACCGAATTCTGCGCCACACTCCCGTACGCACCCTGCCCGCGGTGCCAACACGGCGGCCCACCAACCGTCAACATGGAAACCATCACCGCATCGTGCCGCGCCTGCGGACCTCACGGCGAAACCCACGTCACGCTCACCGTCCCCGCCGCGGCCATCGCAGCGCCTACACACGAACCATCATCCGCCCAGGAACCGCCAGATGTCGCGGGCCATCTGCAGGACGACAGCCAGCCGACGAGACCGCACGGCGAGCAGATCCCAGGCCACGAAACACACGGCAGCAGACCCGATGGAACCTCCCCTTCTCTACCCAACGTAAACTCGCCCGACGTAAACTCGAACTTGGACATCGGTGGCCATACATACACCCAAGCCGTCAACCCGCTATCCGGATCCCGAGCAGCACCGACACCACTCCCGGCAGCACCGAATCCCAACGAGGAGGATATTTACAACACCCAACCGCCATACGAAGCGGCTCCGTCCGCAGGACCCGACGGAGGGGGAGGCCACCCGTTCTCAACACAGAATGCGGCAGCAGTACCAAGCGGCAGCGCCGGCGCGGACCCTTCCACCGATGGTCCGCTTGCATCTCCAGACAGTAACCGTGGGCCACATGGCAGTAGTATTCTGCCCACCAACGAACCGGCAAAAGACTCGGCTTCTGGCGCTATTTCGGCCTCGTCAGGTACATCCATCTCGCCGGCGCCCTCGACTGCAGCGGCGAGCATGAGTGTGCGAAACGCGTTGCGTCCAGCATGGTGCTCCGTCTTGTTCGCTTTGGGTCTGGCGATGGTGGTGGCATAGAACACGCCTCACAGCCATGGGCGTGATGACGCTCTGATGATAATGTTAATGAATGGACGATTCGACTTGCGGGCAAAGTCGAGAAAACACTATTCCCTTAATATACTAATGGTCCATGACCAACGCAAGCTGTAATTACCTGTTCACGATGGCACGTAAATGTTCATTCAGCCACACGATCGCATCACAAGGTATCTGAAGCGTAGTTCCTCGTAGTATTGCACGTCCCTCAAGTTTCCTGAGTCCAGCTTCAGCTCACTCCCAGCTGGTGTGTCTATCAAAGCATCCGACGGCATTCGCGTCACTTAGTATATACAAAGTCAAACGCCACCGGGCATCCGCAGCCATGATCGTGTAGGCCGATACACTGTTCCTGTTCCGAAAAGCAAAAGCCCCAACACCTTGCAGAAGATGAAAACAAATGTCCAAAACCCAAAAAAAAAACAAAGAGTAGCCTCCTTGCGGGGCACAACGCCTGTACCGTCGTCTGCGACCGGAGCAAACTCCAAGACCGTCGCTCGCGCGACATTCTGTTTTCAAAGGACTTTTTGGTCCATAACGTGGCCGTATATTTACAGCTTTTTGTGAAGCTTCGGTGCACCACCGAGGCGGACGGCTCATGGGCGAGATGCTGTCACCGCAAAACACCGAGCCTTGTGAAACGTATCCCCATAGACTGTCGATCAAACAGAGATGAAATACGAACAATTGGCGTAGAAAAAATCGCAGATAAGAAACGATCGAGACATGGTGTGGCACGTAGATGAGCTGAGCGGATAGCGTGGGGTGTTTTTCTACCTGGCGCAGGTATCCGACACCGGGCTCAACTGATTGTGATGTCATGAGATGATCATCGGTCCAAGGAAAGTATTTTTTTGGTGGTTTGTTTTCTTTTTCTTGCTCAACCTTGCAGAACGCGTGATGGGTGGCGACATTGGGCAGGCTCGCATCCGGTGTGCATGTTGTGCCGCAGCCCAACCGCGACTGAGATGCGACCCAACGCCAACAGCCATCATGGGGAAAATGTGCGATAATCGAACAAGGCGACCGACGGCGAGGTATCCGAGACCGCCTCCCTTAGTAGCTGTAGCCGTCGAAACTACCCACTGCCAAAGTGTCCTGGTAGGTGGTGGGAGTCACCGTGTTGGAGGACGAAATGGAGAAGGCCGTGTCGTGCGAGAAGCCCATTGGCGAGTTGGAAGCAAAGGGCGAAAAGGTGAAGACTTCCGATGCAGACGAGAGAGGAGGCATGTTGGACATGGCCAGGTAGGAAGATGCGTGGGTGTCGATGACTAGCTCGGGCATTGGGTACGGTGTCGCGAAGGACATGTTGTCGTAAGACATGTTCTCGCCCATGTGGCCAAGCGAAACATCAAGAGCCAAGGGGTCCAGTTGCATGACCTCCTCGTCATCGTCCTCTGGTGAGTCGTCCTCGCCACCCTCGACGTCGTCGGCGATGACAAAGACCTCCTCCATCCAGAGCTTGAGTTCACTCATGGGCGGCCAGTCACCGCCACCCTTGCCGCCTCGCTTCTCGTCATCGTCGCCGCGGCCCTTCTTGCCGCGGGGAAGCTTGGGCTTGAAGTGAGCGCGGCGAAGATGGGCAGCGGCGTTGTAGTAGGCGCCGTAGTGCTTTCCGGCGATGCACTGCTTGCACTTGGACAGTGGGATGATGGCATCAACACTGCCCTTGAGGCCGGCCTTGGAGGGGTCGCGGCAAATGAACTTCTTAATCGTACCCTCGTGCTTGGCGCTCATATGCCTGCGCAGCTCGTGGTCTCCACGGAAGCCGTCCGGGTGGTCAGTACACCTGTCGCAGTAGACCTTGGGATGCTTGGGACGAGTGTAAGTGCCCTTGGCAACGGGGACTTTGGGCTCCTTCTTGGCAGTGGGAGACTGGGACGGCTTGGAATCATCCTGAGGCTTGGGCAGAATGCTCGTCTTGGTGGCGTTGTTGATCTGCTGCTGGAACACATGGTTCGCGCGGCGCTCTTGGTTTGACTTGTTGGAGGCGGTGCTAGTCGAAGAGATGGAGCGCTCCATGCTCTGAGAGAAGAAGTTGTCCTCCAAGGGCGACTGCTGCGGAAACATGTTTGCACCTGCGCCGACATGTGCGAGGTAAGTCTCGGACTTCATGTTGGGCGAAATGGCTGGCGCAACGAGGCCCAGGTCTGGTGGAAAGTCGGCAAACTGCGACTGGGTAGAGTTGAGGCGGGCCATCTCGAAGGCGCCAGAGAGCGACTGGTTATCGAAGCGGTTGTCAAAGGTGCTGTTCTCCCTCGTCAAAGGCGTCGTCTCGGGAGCCGAGGTGCCAGAGCTCATGGAAGGGCAGACGGATGCACCCAAGCTGGCCTGGGAGTTGCGGCCGTCAGATGCCGTCAGGAACGACGGCTGGGGTGGGACCATGGCGGGCGACGGCAGGTTCTCGTCGTGTCTGGCGAGGTAGTCGGCGGGATTCATCCCGACACCGTGCAGTAATGGCATGTTCTCCTCGACTCTCTGCAGATTGGACTGGCGACGATTTGACGGCGTGCGCTGTAGCGTAGGCTGGAACAAGACATGGGGGTCGTCGTTGGACTGGTAGAAGCGATCCAACATGGCGTTGGGGGTGTTTGAGGTCTGCAGAGGAGCGAGAGGGCCCTTGGCGACGAAGGGATTTGACTTGTCGGCGCGGCTGGACGTGCTTCTCGACATGGCGGCCATCATGGGTGCCGCGCGAGGGGCTTGTTGCGACATGACCCTCGGACGCTTCATGGGTTGTGGTGAGTCCATGTCGTTGCTTCGTTCCTGAAAGCTTGTGTCAGCACGGACACGACAAGAGTCAAGCAGAGGAGGAGGGGGTGGTGGTTTACCATTACTCTCGTCGGGACGGCCGAGGAGTAGCCAATGTTTGACTTGCTCCTCGGCATTGTCGACTTCCTCACGGCCGGCACGACATTGGGGAGTTGTGGTTGGCAGATGGCCAGGTCCGCGTAGAAATCGGGCTGGGAGGCAAGAAAGTCTGGCGGAGCGGCCGACACGGCAGGTTGGTGTTGAGAGAGTTGGAGCTGGAGCGATTGCAGCTCTTGCTGCTTCTGTAGCACCTGGAATTGAAGCTCCTGATATTGAGGATTGTAAGGTTGGGTCATGTTGTTATCGTGGTGAGAAAGTCGTATAGGCGTCCTGGTCAACACGAGTGGGTATTTGGTGTAGTGTTTGACGGGCGTCTTGGTTCAGTGATGTGATACGGTGATGATGTGGCAGCCTCGTCTTGGTGTATAGTCTCGCACATCCAAAGAGCCCCCGAGTCGCAGTGGTGAGGGTGATGCCGAAGCCGAAGACTGTTGTTTGTCTTGTCGTCTTGGTCGTCGTCTTTGCTGGGTGTTTGGTGGTTTGGTGGGGTAGAAGGGTCGAGGATAGCACGAGGTTTCAAGTCGTAGGGCTTGCTGGCGATGGAGGCGATTTGATAGACAAGGGATCAGTGGCTTCGGATAGGAAGACGATCACGTAGTAGTCATGGAAGACGGGCTGGCGAGAGTGGTGGTTTAAGAGGAGCGACAGGATGAGCCGCGCAGCAGGTCCAGTCACAGAAGTGAGGCTTTGGGCAGCGTCTCCACTGGCGAGCTGGTATTAATGTCGGTGGACAGGCGATGGGAAGACAGGGACGCTAGAAGGGGGTGGGAAGGACGTGGACAGGGGTTCAGGGTGGGATGGGAATGGTGGAGGACGAGAAGGAGGACGGGGAGGAGGAGAGGGGTGTGGTGTGGGTGTGTGGGTGTGGATGATGTGGAAGCAGAGAGAGGGAGTGTTTTGCGATGGTGACGATGACGAAGGAGGTGGTGTGCGACAAGTCTGTACTCTGTAGTGTGTAAAGGTGGTGTGGATGGGCGGGCGGTGGGTGGTGGGTGGACAACAGCTGGGACAAGACTCGACGGCGTACGGTACGCGAAGTGTATGGCGATGTACACTAATGGTCCGCAGCAGCTCCAGGCGACGTATGAGAAGCTGTGGTTTTCTGAGGTTGAGGTGAGTCGGATGAGGGTGTGATGGAAGCCGTTGGCCGTTGGTGGTCCTGTTGGCCAATGGCGGCTGGCAGACGGAGGTGGTTGTGATGAGCTGGCCGAACCTCTGGAGGCGTGATCGGAGACACTTCCAGGTTGGCCAAGGCAAGGAAGGCGCAGAGGGCATACATAGAGCTGCCTTCTGTTCGGTGTACGGAGTCGGGAGTACGGGGTAGTTAATTAGGTAAGGTAAGGTAGTGGCTTACCACCTAGATAAGGTACCTTAGGTACCTACCTTACGTAGCAGTCGCTGTCGGGTTGCTCTTGCTGCCGAACGGTGAAAGATGATGAATTTCGTGATGCAACTGGGGTCGAAAGTCTCTCTTGCAGTAAGACACTAGAAGATATACTTGTTACAGCTGTACACTCCTCAATGCCTGGCAGAGGCAGCGGCTCTTGCTGGCAGCTCTTTCTGCCCAGAGCCCAAAGGTGCGGTGAGAGGAAACTGGGGGTGTGGGACCAGTATCCAGCTGCCTTGGAACACCCAACTGTATCCAAGAAACTACGGGCACAGGTGCCTACCTACACTGACGAAGCAGGCCGCAGCAGGCGTCCGCAGTTGTGTGCCCACTTGTACCCTACCTACCTTACCTAGCCAAGGTACCTACTGTGTACTAGTGTAGCTAATCTCTACAATGCGCAATACTCGATAAAAGAGAAGCAAATGCATTTTGGTATATCGGACATGCTGATAGGCATGTTCTCATGCAGCAGCAGTTCACCGTCTGCGTAGTGCTTGTGGCTGTTATGTAGATGCCTTATGTCAGCTCCTGGCAGGAAGAAAGAAGGACTGCACTTGCAGTTGCCCTGCGAGTACGTACTCCGTATTGACCGCTGTAACGCGAAGGGCTGGCAAGGAACGAATCGACCTCTGGAAAGAAGGTTATGGGGGGTGCCACCCGCTTTCCTTGAGAAAACACAAATTGAGTACTCCGTACCTCCGTATTTTGCACAACACTCCAGCAAGAGCACGTCCCGACTCATACAAGTTCGAACCGCGACCCGCTTCATAAACGATCGCCAATCAAACCCCATTGGGCCGAGAACATCTACCAAGATACATGAGCACGCAAGTATTTTCTCATTGGATAAAATGTCACGGGAGTCCAAAGCAGACTGGGTACGTACCCTTGCGTCCACTTGCCAATCTCACGGGTCTCTCTGCCTCTTTCGCTGCTTGCTGGGATGGCCCCGTTACGCTCCACGGCCACGACAACAACCATGATCACGCCGGCGTCACACATACGGCGTTTCCAGCTTCCAGTCCTTCTTCTTGCTGCTTCTGCTTCGCCGCTAATCAAGGTGGAGGTCCTTTTGACTGACACTGACCAGCAGCTCTACACCTTTGTTATTACAGAGTCGCACCATGTTATCTCGTTCGCCATCGTCAACGACTCAGCACCTGGTACCTGCGCTGTACGAATACAGCCATGCATTCCGACACTCTACGGGCTCTGCACGGATACAATGACCAATGTACGAGTATCTATCCCTCCGCCTTATGAGTATGGATACGCACTAATAATCCTATGAACACCTCAGCAAAGGTTGCCCACCAGCGAGAAGGGGTGCCGCTGCTCCTGGGTGGGTGGGCACTGAACACGTCTGCTCTCCCTAGCGTGCGAGACAAGGATACATCGCCGAATGAGTCCTGGGTCGTCCAACGCCCGGCTGAGGTGCCGCAACCGCGACTGCAACAGTTGAACCTCTCTCGCAAGCTCGGTTCAGTCCTTCAGCTCCAAGTCCAGACTCACGCGGCACACCAAGCCGTGTACTGCGTACCATAGTATGCATGCTTCCCAGCGTCCTAGGCTGGGGCACCGATGTCAGAGGAGCGGCAGTCGGGGGACCTCATCCTTAGCTGCGTCTTAGCCGGCCTGTCACTGTCAATCCTGCCGCTCTGCAGACACCGGACAGACTTCAGAGCCTTCTTTTTTGGCCTATCCGCTGCTGATATGGATATGACAGCTGGATCAAGACTAAGCTAGACCCTTCCTCAACATGGGCTACGTTCATGAGGATGGAGCATGGTAAGCTTGACTGACCGAGGGCACTAGGTCCATCTTGACCAAGTGCGACTGACCTCATCTTAGCCCATGGCTATCTGGGTCCTCTTCATTCCTAAAAACGAACAACTTGCAGGGTCTCAAAATGACGGACGGACTCTTCGGAAACCACCACTTGATACGATGGAATTGTCATCAGTCAGTAGCCCTGTCCGTCCCCCACATCGAAGAAAGATGCCGCCGGAAATCGTGGGTCTACAGCCCATCGTGATCGACCCGAACTTTCACCAAACGACAAACGACCCACCACCAGCGCTGCCTTTTCGTCCGTTTGGTGAGCTGGCACTGGCCGCCATTTGCAAACTATGCCTCTGCCATAACAGTACTTGCGGGCACGCAGTAGGCAAAACAAGATGGTGATGCGATGAGATGCCCCATCCGCCCACCGCCGTCTCCTCATCAGTGCCAACTTCTCATCTCTTGTCTCGTCACCTGCTTTGGACACATCTGAATGACTCTGCCACTCAATGCTCGGCCGCCAAGACGCGTACGCATGGCGAGCGACTTGTCCCAAGGCGGTGTCCTTCGCGCAGTTGTGCGCGGCACCAACACGCTCGAGCGCTTTGCAACGAGAGACCGATCCCGCTGTGCTGGCTGCCAAGGGTCGGTCTATCGCATGATCAAGACCACAGACCAGACCACGTTCAAACCAGACCAGCCAAACCATCCTCTTCAACACCATGACGGATCGAGAAGGCCAGAGAGGGGCTTCATCGAGCCCACACGGCCCTACCGCCCGTTGGACATGACTCGTCCTGACGCCGTCGACCGTTAGGTTCGCGGATGCGCGCTATTGACAGCACCCAGCCGAAAGCTTTCCTCCAGCACGCGGAACCTACTTCGGGGTACTACTGTCAAGACGATGACCAACGTCTTTTGGCTTTCTAGTTCCTGGAGTTTCTCTCGACTACCGCCCGAGTCCGCGCCGCACCACGCCGGGAAGGGCACTAACACGCAGCCGCTGACACGATGTCTGCGACACGATAGCACCAGGTGGGAGACGGGCTGGGGTCGTCGCAAGCGCAACTCTATTTCGTCTCTTGTTCTGTAACTTGCATCTCCCACCTTCGACTCACGGCCGCGCAACGCTCTTGATCATCTGGTGCTCTGGTTGGCTGCTCCTCCATCAACCGAGCATAGCGTCACTCCCTGTTCATGCGAAGCTTTCCTAGCTCCCCCGACGTCCTTTTTCTGGCGGCATCATAATCATTCCAGAAAAAAAGCGGAAATGGGGAGGTCAAAGAGTCGCGAATTGGCTTTTCGGGAAGAGGGGGTTAGACGATCTGACGACTCGCCATCCTTACACTTGACGTCTTGGGGTATGTGACGGGAGGGGCCATTCTGATGGACCAAAGTAACATTGCGGTCGACGACCGCGCGAGCATTACCCCGTGGTGACGATAAGCATGATGGCATTGTTAAGTCTTATTTTCCGCAATAAAAGCGAAATGACGAAACTGGGCACGGCGAACGGCGCGCGGGATGCGGGATGCGGTATGTCTGTATCCGTATGTCGGTCGCCAAACACCAACAACGGCATGGAGCAACCACACGAGACACTCACGAGCTGGTGAACTGGAGGTCTGGAACAAAAGACCGCCAAGAGAACACCCATACGAGTCACCAAGCTACCCCTTAAGAATTCCAGAAATATCCCGAACATGATGCGCAAGGGGTCGGCCTGCGCCTGCACCTGCACCTCCCGGCCGTGTCGTTGGCACCCAAACACACCTAATCTGACTTTGGTGATCTCCAAAGCTGGGCCAGGGACGGGGAAATCGGAAAGGCCAACCCGGCGCAGAAACGTAACAATCCAGCACGCGGGAGTGCGCAGACGACAGAGACATTGGTGCATCCTCACAGAGAGACCACTGCCACCACGGACACATTGGCAGCCCGGTGGGAAAAGGAAAAAAGGTAGCAGGATGACGGCAGTGGTCGCACCTGGCGAGGGAGCCAAGACGTGAGAGACTCGGAATAAGAAACGCAGGCCGTCACTGTGGTCGTTATTAGGATATTTCGGGCAGCGATCCCCCTCGCACAGACGGACGAGGATGCGGCTTCCCACGCCCGGCGGCACGTTGCTGACGGACCGGACGCACAGTTGCGCGGTTACGGGTGAAGCCACGCGACGTGCTCTGGGTGTCCATGTCTCGTGGGTTGACATGCACAGAGAGCGTGGAGAGCACGGAGTATTCGCATTTCGTCGTGACTGACGGTCAGCCACGACGCGCGCTTTCCGCATCCTGTGTCATGGGCACGAAAAGCAATTGAGGATAAACCACGGCTGCGGTGGATGCGAACGAACGGTCATCCGTCACCAACAAGTAACGCCTGGTCCTCATCCATGGACAGTAGCGACACGACGGGCTACCGGCTGGATACCGCGTCGTTTGTGATTTGTTTTTGTATCACCTCAGCTGCGCGGTCCTATTCGATAAAAGTCGACACTACAAGGAAACTGAAAAAAGCTTAAGGTCCGCCTATCAGGCGGCCACTCCAAAGCCAGCCGCCCACAACCACCACGGCGAGTTCTTGTACTCGGTACGGATGCTTGTGCACAATACGCTCGAGTGTGTCCTCCAGTCTAGGACGAGACGAGATGCAGATGATGATGCATCAAGACGAAGCAGAAGCTGGACTCGCCAAGGAGCTGGCGATTGGAATGCCTGCGTGTCTGCATGCCACCGACTGTCGATACTGATCCAATCGGTGGACGGGTTGCCTCGTTTTTGATTTTGGTCTGGCGCTCTGCGTTGCGCTGCGGTGCATCCATCCAGCGATCTATCCAATCCACGATCCGCCACACCACCCATCACGTCGTCCCGCCCATCTTCATCAACGATGCAGCGCAGCGCAGGCGGGTGGAAGAGATTCCCACTCGTTCTGTCGCCTACGCCAGCAGTCACCGGCGTGGGTGTGATTTGCTCCCACGTTCTGTATCTGTCTGTGGTGATACTGATGGTGATGGTCACAGAGAGGAGCTGAACCCAGGCTCAGGCAGGCAGGCCCTCCCATGCATCCTTCCAACTTTCCCCCAAGTTTGGAATTCCCTTCTCCACTCTTACCCTCCCCTCGTCTAGGTGTCTAGCCAATCGAGTCTTTTTCGGCCGTCCAAAAGGGGAGTAGCTTGGTAAGGCGGAAATCGACTGGCTGCGGCTTGCTCCTGCATCAGATAGAAATGAGGCTGCCGCCCCACCTTATCGAATCGATTGGCCGGCCGGCTCTCGCACCTACCTCGGCTGCCAAATCTGCTGCTCCACAACTGCCACGCTCACGCCGCCGGACGCCCCGGGTCCCGGCAATGTGGGGTCAGGTCACGCACCCGCGATATGTGGGTCTCTAGACTGCCGTACCGTAATTGCCCCGGCTCCTCTTCTCCTCATCTGCTCGTCCACCCACCCATACGCAGCACTCGCAGTACAGAGCACACACCATCCTCTCCCGCTCTCTCTCTCTCTGACCCCCGTCTCGTCTTTTGTTTCGTCTCGTCTGCCCAGATCAGAGAACTCTCGGTAGGAAACTCTTACTTTGCCCATGTACGCATCCCGAACCGTCCAGTCACCACGTCGAGCCCAGGGAAGAGCCTGCTGCTGTCTGCAGAGCATGCAGAGCATGCAGAGGATCCCGCGATCGACGCTTGACTCGGGGGATCATCGTCGTGGTGGTTTGCAGACCCGACTGCTAAACGCAAAAAGACTGCGACAGTACGATGGGCGTGTGCAAAGGTCAACGTCGTCTTCCTCTCCTCGCCCATGGACGCACCTCTGCGACAATGTCCCGTCATCGGACGGCTCCCGGCAGGGAGTATCTCACCTTTCCCACATCACCGACCGACTATTGACTCTGCATCGCAGATCTCAACTCTGTTTGTCCACTCCACCGCCCATCCTCCCCGAACCACCACACGTCTAGTATACTACGACAGCACCACACGACAACGTACGCGGCTCGTTGCCCACGTTCACAACGCTCACACAGACCGCAGCGTAGCACCGCCAATCCCCCCAAGTGGCCTCGCCGTCGCTTCTAGACTCTCCAGATCATTTCCCATCTCTACAATCCCACTGTGCCACGGCGTTGCGCCCACCACTGCTGCCACGGTAATTTGTCGCACACGGCTTCCACGCGCACGCGCACGCGCACGCGGTGGCGCTGGTGTCAGTCAACATGCGGCGGCTGTAACCGCCCCAGCCTGAATCCCGAGTGCTCACTTGCTTGCGGAGCATAATGACTACCTATGTTACAAGGTATTCGTACGCAGCACGTTGTGGAAGCGTGGTGTATCCGTATCGATGCTGCGACTGCGTATCCTTGTCCAATAGCCCACCGTCCCTGTCTCGGTAGTCATTTTGGGGACCGTCTCGTCCCGTCTTTATCTCCCTGGTGCAACACCAACGGAACTCAATCCGAAGATCACCACCATCACCACGACGCATGGTCCTTTTTCTTCTTTCTCCCGCCATTCTCCGTACCCTGAGTGGATCGGCAAAATTGATTGCACTCGTCTGAAAATCAATTAACCTTGAGAGTATTGCCAAGCATAACGACGACCGGCGAGCCTTTTCCCGCGATCCCATCTCGCACCCAATCACCTGGCGGGAAAATCGCCATGATGCACCTTTTCCCCGCCGTCGTCTCATCATGTTCGAAGAGACGGAAAAGGGAAACAAGTCAGGCCAGCAGAGTGCCCCTGACGGCATCGAGGCCGGTGCCGATACACTCTGTTGATGTGTCTTGAGCGTGTCCCGCCAGAGTTTGTCAGCCTGCTAAGCCCAAAAGGCGGGGTATAAGGACACCAAGCGACGACAGCAGATGAATTCGAACGGGGAAATAAAGTCAAAATTGTCTTCGGGAGAGGTGGGCAACCATCCGGCAGCTGACGTCTCCTCTACCCATATCCGCTCCGTACGATTTGTATAAACGTGGATGGAAATGAAATAGACGCGGAGAAAAACTCCGATAATCGGGCGGTGATCGGGGTTTTTTTCTTATGCTTGATTTGTCGTGCCGTCTAATAGCCGGCAACGATGACGAGCAAGGCCCTTTTGCGTTGGGATTTGGTCACGTCGTGAAGAGGGTTTAAGATTCTGGAATATCGCGGTTTAATGCCGCGCTTTTCTTATTTTTCGAGATGATGGAGTATCGGCCGGCCGAGAGGAGGCGTCCATTCTCCATCGGTGTCCCAGAACCAATGTGCCGACGATGGGGTAAGCCAAAGTGGCTGCCAGGTTTGAACGATGAATGCAGATGCAAGGTCTTTTGAGCGGAACAAGGTGGTGGAAGATTATGACTGTTTGGTGTTAAGCCTGCGAGGCTGACGCGGCTCTCGTGATCTCCCTCTGGAAGTGTTACCTATGTTGTCTCCAGCGGGGAGTCGGTCTACTTTGCTCGCGTACTGTGGGAGAATGGTGTTGTGATGAAGAACTGGCGAGCGAGCGCTGGCGGACTGAAGTTGGAGGGCGCCGATTGGGTCGACGTTGTACGTCCGTTGGGCAGCTTGCACACGCCCCTGGTCTGCCGGGCGCTGCAGCACGTTGGCTGCTGCGGTCAGCAGTTTTACGGAGGGACGAAGTGGGATGGAGTGTGGTGGCGATTGGATGGGAGTGGTGGGCGCGGATGGGCGTTGGAGACGGGTTGGTTCTGCGCGTTGGAAGTGTTGTTCATCGTGTTGTGGTAGGGGTGGTTCGGGCGTGGCCTGGGTTGACTTGTGTGCCGCCTTGATGTGTCGTCTCATTGAGATATACGTGCGAGTGTACCGTCAAGTGTATCGTCAGGAGAATCATGTGATTTGATGTGAGGTTCCATGTCGCGATGGGCTTGTTGCAGTGTAGCCGAGGCTGAGAACTATCAGAACATCGGGCATGGCAGTTGACAGGAGCCTGTTACCGGTGGATGATTCCAGCCAAAAGATATGGTTCTTCCTGAAATCACTTGATAGACGTTGTGCTCGACGGCTACAGTAACCCAACAACAGAAGCTGGCGTATACACGATGACAAGTCAGATCAGCCCCTGAAAACGCCGCGAAATCTCCTCGGGGTCCCCCAACGACTCGCCCGCCACACCAAAGAAACCCGCGGGAAACTCGGGCGGCGCCGGGTGGCCCGCGTTCGCCTGCCCAAACGCGTCAAACAAGTTCATCAGGTCGTCGCCCATGCTGAACATGTCCGGCGCGGACCCGTGAGTCTGCGGTCCGGCGTCGTCGTACCCGTCCCACGCCGCGTCCGCCCTCCTCCCTTGCGCCGGCACCGGAACCTGCTCCGACTCCGCCCGTACATCAGCAGCAACAGCAGCAGCAGCAGTGGCCTGGTCTCCATCCACCGGCGCAACCTCGGCATCGCCGCGCAGGCCCAGCGACTTGACCCCCGGCAGCAGCCCCCTGATCGTCTTCCACAGGCGCCTGCTCGCGTGGCCGTGCCTCGAGAAGCCCTTGACCAGCTGCACCGCCCTGGCGAAGCTCTCCTTGCAGGGCTCGGTGAAGACGCCCGGGGCGTGGCACACGGCGAGCAGGATGACGGCGAGGGCGCTCATGAGGAAGTAGTTGAAGGCGTTCTGCTGGCGCGCGTAAATGTCCGACGTCTCGTTGAGGTGGACGAGCACGGCGATGGTGTCGAGGGCGATGTCGGTGACGAGGCGGGCGGCCTGGGTGTCGGCGCGCACGCTGGCGGCGCTGAGGACGTGGTGCCGGTGGATGAGGGTGCGCATGTGGTTCCCGCGGAGGTAGAGCAGGGCGCGGAGGCGGTGGACGCCGCGCGGCTGGGTGCGCGGGGCGAGGCCGAGGCGCGGGTGGCGGAGCTGGAGGTCCGCGGGGATGGAGGCGAGCCAGTTCTGCGTCGTGAAGTCGAGGAGGGCGACGGTGTCGCGCGGGATGAACTGGGAGGCGGACTCGAAGGGGGGCAGGGCGTCCCAGACCTTGGAGCAGAGGCGGCCGTAGGAGACCATGCAGCGGAGGTAGGGGTATTCTTCGCCCTGCGAGGTGTCAGCGGGTTGGTTGGCTTTTGTCGTGGATGGGATAGAGATGAGGATGGTGAGGGTGTCGAGGATGGCGGTGATGCAGATAGTGTGAGTGTCAAGGAATGTTGGCTGAGGAGAAGGTGGGAGATTACCGGTTCGGGCAGTTCAGGGTCAATATCGCGGTCGATGAGGCCAAAGGACAGGCTGGTGCCGAAACTCCACCGCCGGTCGAGGACGTAGACACACCAGAAGCAACGCACGGCGAGGTCGCGCTCCCGCGGGTCCTTGAAGTTCTCGCGGAGGATGGCGCGGCGGTGCAGACCAATCTCGAGGGCTTCGCGGCCGGAGATGCCGATGGAACGCCACGCGAGGAGTTCCTCGCCGCAGTGGAACCAGTAGATGCTCTGTCGGTCGAGTCAGTCAGCAGATGACATCTCGTCAACAACGAGGATGAGGAACCCGTCGAGAGACATGGAGGGTGGCCAAGGACAGAAAGACGCACCAGCATGGTCATGATCTGCAACTCCTTGAGGTCGATGAACGCCTCGCCAGACACGCGACAGACGACAGGCTCGACGTCGTCGATGAGCTTCGTGCTGATGGGGTTCGGGCCCTGCGCTTCCATCACGATGGCGGTGGCCACGGCAACCTTGACAATCTGCACGTCCTTGACCTCGATCGCGGGGTGCTCGTCGTCTCCCGCACGATGCTCTCGCACCAACGACGGGGTCTGGGAGGTCCTGACAAAGTCGAGAATGCGCTGCAACTTCAACGACACGTCACGCATGTTGGTGAAGGGGTACACCGACTCGACCTCCTCGGTGTACACGTCCAGAAGTCGCACAATCTCGTCAAAGTCGAGGGTCAGCAGGCAATCCAGGTTCTTGCGCGACGACGACGGCGATGTGGCATTCTCAGAGGCTTCCGACGCAGCGGGCGACGCTACCGGCGAAGCAGACCGGCTCGCGGGGCCTGGGTGCTCCTCGTCGCCCGTCTGCATCCGTAACCGCGTGAGCGACGTCTCGGCGATGCGGAGGCTGAAGGCCGAGCGCGTGGGGCCGACGAATTGTGGTTCTCGCGGCTCGCTGGGCCGGCGGTTCGATTCGCTCGTGTACAGCGGCGACGGGTGCTGCGGACCGGCGAGGGCGGCCGGGGAGCGAGTGCTGATGTGTGCGATTTTGCTGCTGAGGTCGCGGAGGGTGGATGTCAGGGAGGCGACCTGCTCGCGCAGGATGGCGACCTCTTCGCTGAGGGTCTGGTCTTGGGGCCTGGACATCATGTGTGAGTGATGTTAGACTAAGGAGTGGAATTCCTCTCACGGCTGTGTCGTAGTCCTCTCAGCTCGCTCTCGATCCTTCTCCTTGACAGGCGTTCGCTGTGGGCCGGGGATGAATATGCACTCGGCTCCGTTGACGAGACATCGTCGGCAGACGGTCTGGTGGTCTTCCTTGATGCATTTGAGCTTCCTCTTTTTGCATTCATTGCTGACGTTGAGTTAGCCAGGCGTCAGTGACGGTCGACCATGGTCACCGAGAGGAAGTGAAAGAAGTGACGTGCCATGCCACGGGTGTGTATTTCGCCCTCTTGGAGCGTTGTCCGTCTGCTGTCGTCGACGCGGCGCGCTTCGGTGCGCCAGCGCCAGCGCCAGCGGCTGTGGTTGCGCCTGCGCCAACCGCGGACCCGGCGCGTGTCGGCTGTGGCGTCGCGGCTCCGGCGCCGATGAAGGTTGAGTCTGCTTCCGGGCCCATGCCGGCCAAAGGCTTACGATCGGGGGCAAAGATTCCGGGGTGGACGACGGTGTTGTTGCTGCTGCTCCGCGGAACTGCTGTGGCGGTGTTCGGAACAGTCGAAACGAGAGGTGGTTGGAGAAAGGAGAGTAGCGGATTCCGAGCCGTCGTTCCGGGGAGTGGGCGTGGCTAATGGTCAGTGATAGGTTGATAATGACAATGGGGAGCCGTCCGTCTCTATCTTAGCGCTGTAGTGCTGGTCCGCTCATCCCGGCTCTCTCATGACTCGGGCGTACTTGAGCATGGAGTTGATAAGGTCGAGGTCTTTGTCACTTGTCAATCATATCTGATAAATGGTTACTTTGGAAGAGTGATGATCTATCTGTGTTCCAATGGAACAGTCAATGGTAATCTTATTTCGTATAAGCTCGCTGAGTCCAAGAGCAGAGTTTCAGCAATTATTATATGAGCAACGCGTTGGAGAGCTGTCCTCTCACATGTCTCCCCAGATATACTCACTTGCAGCTTGCCAATACCAATTCGAAACTTACAGGAAGTATGACTTCATAAGGAGCCTTCAAGGGGTACCTTCAAGATGTAGTTGCGTCTATCAAACGGAAGAAACAATGGTCTCTGGCGCATCTTGCTCGTCGTGATTGTGGCAATAAGACTGGAGACGACACATCCAAATACATCAGGTCAATTGTCAATTTGTCTGGTTGCCGCCGTCCCGGCTCTAAATCTCTTCTCAAACCGCCACGTTGGCGTCGACCGCAATTCCTGTGACAAGACCACTGTCCACTGCCGGCACCTGGAATTTTCCACGGCCAAACCACACATAATATGCCACCCCAAAGAACAGCCAGCCAGACATGACGACGATGGAGTATTTCATGTTCTGCGGCGTCACCGGCATGGCCGAGGGAAAGGTGCTGAAGATTATCACCACCACCATCCAGATCAGACTGACGACGTTCAGGACAGGGCCCAGGATTGGTCCCAGCTTGAACGGGCCATAGTCAGACTTTCCGAGGCTCTTGCGGCCGCAGAACAGCATGTACACGATCGGGATGATGTAGCTGGAGTACATGCCGATGATCGCCATTGACAGGATGGCATTGAAGGCCGTCGTGTTGCCGAGGTAGATGAACCCCAGCAGCATCTGGAGGACGGTCACCAGCACGATGGAGTAGACCGGCACCTGCTGCGTGCTGCTCACCTTGCTGAGGTACTGGTCGTACGGCGTCGCCCTGTCTCTCGCAAAGGCCCACAGCGTTCGGGACGTCGACGTGATGCCGGCAACCGTGGCCGCGATGGCTGTGAGGATGATGACGATGGACATAAAGGTCGCGCCGCCGTGCGATTTCGTCACGTCCATGAAGATCTGCATGAAGGGGTATCCGGTCGCAGTCGACAGGAGGGCTTCGAGGGGTCCGGTGGAAAAGAGGAGCACGACGCCGTAGATGAGCCCCATGATGCCGTTGACGACGACGCTGCCGACCATGGCAATGGGCACGTCGCGGCTGGCGTTGGGCATCTCCTCGGCCAAGTGGCACGCGGCGTCGTACCTTGGGTGATGTCAGTTGTGGTTTTCGCATTTGAAGCGGGCTTTCTTACCCAAGGTAGGGATACACTGCGCTGATGAGCCCGACAAGCCATGATACGCCATCGCTCTCCCAGCCACTCGAGTTCGTGACCTCTGTAAAGACAAAAGAGGCCGAGTTCTTTGGGGCCATGACGCCGAGCACAACTAGGATGGCCACGAAACCGACGACATGGAGGATTCCTAGAAACATCTCGCGTCAGTACCAACTCCCCTCTCCCAGAAGAGTGCTCTCCTACCAGACACAAGGTTAGCCGTCGGCAGCAACCTCTGGCCCCAAATGTTCATCACCAAACTGTACACCAGCACAGCCCAATAGAAGAGCATGCCCTGCCATCTTGCCGGTATGTAAGCGTCGTCGTTTAGGATAATGAGGGCCTGAATCTGGAGGCCAGCGGCAAACGCGGCGGAAGAGGTGAAGACGACCTGGCCTCCGACGGAAATCCAACCGGTTATGAAAGCGGCCGCGGATCGAGTCGAGGGAGGGCACAGCGCCGCAACCCAGTGATATTGGCCTTGAAGTGTCGTGTTAGTTACGATTGTTGTGTTCTCAGACACAGTGTACTGACCTCCTGCAGTTGGGTATATAGACGCAATTTCTCCCAAGGAAGATGCGATGCAAACTGCGCAAATCGTCGAGAGTACCCTGCCTGTGTTAGTCCCAAGTTTCCAGGAACAATGAACAGCCACCAACTCACAGGTTGTAAAACAAGCAGGGAGCGCCGCCGCTCAACAGAGCCTGCGCAATGACGGTAGACAAGGCTTCCCAGGTTGCCATGAGACAGAGACACAGCGCGCTCAGCGCGAGCAGCGAGTACTGCCGCTTCAACTCTTGCGTGTGGCCGAGCTGAGCCAGCCGCAGGTCGTCGCCGGTGACGGGCTCCGTCTGGGAGTCCACTCTACCCAGCGTCGTGGTATCTTTCTTCATGTCGGCGTCCATTGTTGACAAGGCCCAATGGCTGGACTTGCGATATCCAGAATGAATCGTCTTACCGTCGTACGACTTGGCGGCTTCATCCTGGGGCGTCGGGAAAGCTTCTTCTGATATGTATATCCATTATTACAAAACGCCATTGTCTGAATCAACCTTATCACCGAGATTCTCAGACTCGACACCTGCAAGTTGGCTCAGAATGGAGTCGAGGTCCGTTATAGTTGCCGCAGCATGCCAGCAAGGCGGTTTCGGCATCTTATCTTCAGCGAGAGGCCCAATCACCAGCACAATAATAATCGCCGACCAATCACAAGAGCTTCTAGACATCTGGAACTCTTAGATCTAGGATCTAATAGCTTCTGTAGGGCCCTTATCTCGGCCGGGGTTGAAGATAAGAGGACGAGGGGGATGCCATCTTGACTCGGGGGGTGTTCCGCGATTCCGAGAGCTTCCGAGGGGTGAGGGTCCGGAAACTCTTTCCGAGGACCAGTCTGGCCAACTACATACATCTCCTTGGCCATTTAATGCGCTGGACGTACGATGAGCAGCATCAGAGTTTCAGCTGACAGAAGTCAAGCAGACGGCATCTCAAAACAGACGACATACTTCATAATCACCATTTCCCATTACGGCATACCTTCTTTGTCAAGTTGCGCCATCTCTTGAACTCAACGCACCAGCAGCAGCTTCTCCTCGTCGAATCCTTGTTCCGAGCCACACATCTGCCACCATGGCTGCGCTTCCGCACCCCCTGTCCGCCCTCTCTTTGGAGGAGACGGACAAGGCACGAGACGTTGTGCTTGCTGCTCACTCCGGGTCCGTCATCGACTTCAGACAGAACTACCTCTGGGAGCCGCCAAAGGCCGAGGTCGTCAAGTTCCTGGATCTCGAGCACTCCGGCGCCCTCACAGCCTCCTCCCCGAGACCGGCGAGATGCGCCCAGGTACTCTACGATGTCATTGGCGGCAGCACAAAGGCCCAGTACTACGAGTCCGTCGTCGACCTGGGCCTCGGCAAGATCATCGACCAGAAGGCCATCGGTTCCGAGCACCAAGCAAGTCTGACCATGTACGTTGTGCCTCCCCCTCCCTGTCTCCCTCTTGGACTTCCAGTCCAGTCCCTGCAGGATCTGCTGCAACGACGTGTCTGCTGCAACGCTGACACGCGGCTCCCCAGCTTCGAGTTCGAAACCCTGGCGGAGGCCGTCAAGCGCTCCCCCCTGTTCCAGGCCAAGATGGCCGAGCTCGAGCTGCCAGAGGGCTTCGAGGTCGTCGTCGAACCGTGGCCGTACGGCGCGCCCGACGCCGCGGACGGCGACAGCCGCTTCTTCCAGGCCCTCATCTTCGCCCGCGACACGCGCAGCGGCAACCCGGACTCCAACTTTTACGCCTACCCCTTGCCGCTGATCCCCGTCATGGACGCGCACACGAAGGAGATTGTGCGCATCGACGAGCTGGCCACCGGCGGCAAGGGGGACCCCCTCGCGGGCCGCACCCACGCGCCGACCGTCATCGACCACTGCAGGGAGAGCGAGTACGTGCCGGAACTGCTGCCGGGCGGCACCCGCCGGGATCTCAAGCCCTTGACTGTCGTGCAGCCCGACGGGCCGAGTTTCAGCATCAGCGACGGCAACGTGGTCGAGTGGCAGAAGTGGCGCATGCGTGTGACCTTTAACCCCCGAGAGGGTGCCGTCGTTCACGATGTGAGGTACGATGGGCGTCCGGTCATGTACCGTCTGAGTATTAGTGACATGGTGAGTCTCGTGGACGCTTCGTCGTTCGGCGTGTGAGTTCTGGCTGACGTTTGACGGTACAGACGGTGCCCTACGCTGACCCTCGTCCACCTTTTCACCGCAAGCAGGCCTTTGACTTTGGCGACGGTGGCTTGGGCAATGCTGTGAATAACCTCACTCTCGGCTGTGACTGCTTGGGCGTCATCAAGGTCTGTCCATCTCTCCTGTCCATCTCTCCTGTCCATCTCTCTTGTCCATCTCTCCTGTCCATCTCTACTGTCCATCTCTACTGTCCACCTCTACTGTCCACCTCTTATTTCTATCTCTTGTGTCCATCTCTTATGTCTATCTCTTATGTCCATCTCTTGTGTCTATCTCTTATTTCTATCTCTTGTGTCCATCTCTCGTGTCCATCTCTACTGTCTATCTCTACTGTCCACCTCTCCTGTCCACCTCTCGTTTCCATCTCTCGTGTCCATCTCTACTGTCTATCTCTACTATCCACCTCTCCTGTCCACCTCTCGTTTCCATCTCTCGTATTCCTCTCTCCTATCCATCTCTACTATCTATCTCTACTATCCACCTCTCCTGTCCACCTCTTGTTTCCATCTCTTGTGTCCATCTCTCATGTCCATCTCTTGTATCCATCTCTCTTGTCCATCTCTCCTGTCCATCTCTACTGTCCATCTCTACTGTCCACCTCTCCTGTCCACCTCTCCTGTCCACCTCCCAACAACAACCTCCATCTAACACACCCCCAGTACTTCGACGGCGTCCTCATCGACGGCAAGGGCGCCGCCGTGGCCTCCAAGAACGTCATCTGCCTGCACGAGCAGGACAACGGCATCAACTGGAAGCACACCAACTGGCGGACCGGCCGCGCCGTCGTCGCGCGGCGCCGCGAGCTCGTCGTCCAGTTCATCATCACGCTCGCCAACTACGAGTACATCTTCGCCTTCAAGTTCGACCAGGCGGCCGGCATCGTCGTCGAGGCGCGGGCGACGGGCATCGTCTCCGTCGTCAACATCGACCCGGGCAAGACGAGCCCCTGGGGCAACGTCGTCAGCCCCGGGGCCCTCGCGCAGAACCACCAGCACGTCTTCTGCGTGCGCCTCGACCCCTCGGTCGACGGCCACGCAAACACCGTCGTCCAGGAGGAGAGCCTGCCGCTGCGCATCGACGCCCGGACGAACCCCAACGGCAACCTGTACGAGGTGCGCCAGACGCCCGTCACCACGTCGGCCGGCCTCGACGCGGCGCCCTTTAGCAACCGCGTCTTCAAGATCCAGAACCTCGCGCGGCCGAACCCCGTCACGGGGAAGCCCGTCGGCTACAAGATCACGCCGCCCGCGACGCAGCTGCTGCTGGCCGACCCCGGCAGCGTGCAGTCGAGGCGCGCCCTCTTTGCGCGCCACCACCTCTGGGTCACAAAGTACAGGGACCACGAGCTGTACGCCGGCGGCCGGTACACCCTGCAGAGCAAGCTCGAGGTCGGCGGGGTCAAGGACGCCGCCGACAGGAACGACGACGTGCTCGACGCGGACGTTGTCGTGTGGAGCGTCTTCGGCCTGACGCACAACCCGCGCATCGAGGACTGGCCTGTGATGTAAGTGGACGCGCTGGGCTTTGGCCTTGAGAGCAGTCTGTGAGATTCTTTGTGAGATCCGTGACTGACCAGACCGTACGTAGGCCTGTCGAGATGCTGCAGCTGCACATCACGCCTTCGGACTTCTTCACGGGGAACCCGGCGCTGGATGTTCCCTCGGATAAGGACATTGGGTCAAAGTTGACCTCGGGCTGCTGTGCCAAGGAGCTTCCCGTGCGTAGCAACTTGTGAATCGGGGGGCGTATTTACCATGAATTTGTATGATTAGCGATGCATTGCATGGAGGAGTTGGGATGCCCATGATGGGGCTGCTCACTGTGGAGCCGAGGAAAACTTTTTTGCTTTTTGGAATATGAATTATACAACCGCGGTCTCCTCGAGCCGGTCAGAGGTCGTGGCTTTGAGACTCTTGGGAAGATGTTAGTTGCGGTCCTGAAGCTCCTCTCGACTGAAGATGTATAGCTGACTGTTTTGGCAATGTGACGAAGAGTCCTTCAGCTTATTTCATACCTTTCCGCCTATAGCTTTCAATCTTTAAAACCCAATGGCAGAATGTAAGCTTAATACCGCTTCTCAACTCTCAAGACTTCGTTGTGTCTTCGAGTAATGATTATAGATCAGCTGCTGTCTTAGACGTCGGGCGGATTTGCATGTAATGACACCAAGAAGCAGTTAGTGACATCCGCCAAGCTTCCTAGATTGAATATTGGCTTGGTATGATGTCACACACTACGTGAGAAAACTCGATCATGTTGCTGACGAGCCGTTTCTCTGTTCGCGATACTGGTCACGATCCCTCACGCCGTCCACCCCCACCAACTGCCTAGTCTCGTGGTGAACCTACGTGATCCACGATGAAGCTCCTCAGTGTTCTCCCACTGCTCTCCGCGGCCAGTTCGCTCAGTCTAGAACCAAATTACACCTCCCCCGCCGGCGTCGAGATCTACAACCCGTCTGTCCTGTTCCCGCCCACCGGGCCATGGAGCTTAATGTCAAAGGCGGGCGATACCCTCTACATTGCAGGTACGGCCTTCTCGCCCTTTGAAATGACGGGCACGCCGGCTGACGAACAAACGGCACAGGCATGAGAGGCATCTACCCGGCAAACAACACACTCGCCCCGGTCGGCATCGACCGGATCCGCCAGGCCTACGCCAACATGATCCAGCTCGCCGAGCTGGCCGGCACCGACCGCTTCTCGGCGGTCCGCCTGGTTGTGTACACCACGGACATGTACCGGTACCGGCCGCTGTGCAACCAGGCGCAGACGGAGTTCTGGGGCAGCGACCCCAACAGGCATCCTCCGCGGTCCATCATCGAGGTCCAGAGGTTGAACGACGATGATATTGTGGAGGTTGAGGGGACGTTTCTGGTTGCCTCGAACTCGACGCACGCTTGATCATGTCATGGGCACGTGTAGCTGTGAAGGGGATGATGTATGAGAGTAACGTTCGCACGAGATGAGTGGAACTGTTCGCGGGGCCTTCGGGTCATGGTCATCTCTACAATATGAGTCAAATAAGTCTAAAGTCCAGTTGGAGAAGCTGGTAAGACGTGTTGGACTCTGCTACTGTGTTATCGTTGACATCTTTCAAGCCCTTGTTTGTGGAACCACTCGATATAGCTGATGGAGATAATCATCGGGTGGGATATTGTGATTAACCAGGAACACTGATTCCATCTCATAATGCATTGAAGCGTCCAGGCGAGATCGAGTTGTCGTGTTTGATAAGCAGAGAGATAACGGCCCGGCTGAGTGGGCATCGGAAAGGCCTCGGAATGAGGCACCACGTCAACGGACCCCCACAGAGATAAGAGGCTGACACTCGATTCGGAACCAGAATACGACCTGTTGCTCCCTCGAGGGATCAGATTTATCAGCTCCCAACTGCAGGAATTTCAGTATCATCATGTGGCGATACCAGACCGACGTCGGTGGATGGCAGGAACACGATGCGATAAGGCCAGCCCCTGAGACCTTGAGCGAGTCGTCCCTGTTCAAGTGGTTCGTGGTTCCCGAGCCCAAGTGTTATGCAATATAGACGCCGACTGCTGCTGATGGACACTTTTACAGATACCTCACCCCAAGCACTACATCTCTCTCGTGAAGCTGCTTTAGAGCCGACGGGGAGCCTGCGTCGTTGCTCAAGTTGGGGCGGAGCCTTTGAGACACAAGAGACTGTCAAAGTGACTCGAGATTTCCAAGGAACAGGTTTGGCCAACTGGATTTGCCGTGATAGACTTGACACGTACACGAGGAAATACTGCGTAAGCAAAGTATGGGATAATCCGTCGGGCATAACATAGGTATGTATAGAGGTCAGCCACGATAAGATCAGCAAACCACAGATGAATGGCAACTGTATGCTGCATATTTTATATATTATTAGACAGTAAGCTAGTTCTTATGCATCCATCCATGTGAAGAACGTCGAGCCGTCAAGCTCAGGGTATCCCAAACAGAAACACACACCTCCCTCCACCGCTAAACGCCAGACCAAGTTGAAGCACCGACTATGGCGAGAGATGGGAACCTGCAAAACTTATGTGCTTGCTGTGGCGCTTTTGATAATCCCATATGAAATCACCACGCTCGAGATCCATGTCCAGGGTAGGCCTTGTGGAACTCGCAACCTCGGAAGGGGCAAACTCGGACGGAGCACCCTCGGAGGCGGCATCCTCGACGGCGAAGCGAGCAACCCCCTTCGCACCCTTTGGCCTGAAACCCCTGGCTTCCCCGCCGGCCGAGCTCTCCACCGCGCCGTCGACGCCGTCCCCGTCCCCGAAAACGCGCTCTCTGCCGCAACTCGTCAGCACCAACCTCGGCGGGCGCTGCAGCTCCACAATGTCCCCGGCGCGGTACCACGGGCCGAACTCGCTGTACGTGGCGCTCCTCGCCATGAGCTTCTTGGTCGAGGTCGGCGTCGCCGGCGAAGCCGCCGCCGTCGTCCGGCCGCCGCCGCCGGTGGTGTTGGTCCAGCTCCCGTCGCCCGTCTCCTTGCCGCCGCCGCCGCCGCGCATCCGACAGGCGCGGGGCGTCGGCAGCACGCCCTTGGTCTTGAGGCACCTCAGCCACGGGAACCACTCGCGCAGCAGCGGCCAGACGAGCGGCAGGTTGGACACGTACACGGCGACGCTGGCCTCGCGGACGTACCAGAGCATGTACCCGGGGCTGTAGGGGTCCCGCAGGTTGTACACCTTTGTCAGCAGCGCGGCCACGACGACGCAGACGCCCAGCCCGAAGACGAAGACGAGGACGGCCCTCTGGCGCCACGGCGCGCTCATGCGCGCGACCAGGGGCAGCGGGACCGCGAGCATGAGCAGGTCCGACGAGACGTTGAAGAAGGCCTGGAGGATGGCGTAGTTCTCGTACGTGGCGCACTGCGCGTCGGGCGGCGGGACGGCCCAGTAGCCGGCGAAGGGGCGGCAGGCGGCGAAGATTGTGATTTGCGTGGCGAGCCAGCCGACGGCGACGTAGACGCAGAGGTAGCGGACGAAGCGCTTGGCGGCGAGGCCGAGCGTGAGGCGCGTGTAGAGCACGAGCACGCAGGCCTTGAGGACGTAGACGAGGTTGAGCATGGCCTGCTCGGACACGAGGACGAGCTTGGAGCCGTGGACGCGCGCCTCGACGTCGGCCGGCGTGAGTGTGGGTTCGACGTCGGGGGGGACGAGGTTCGAGCCGCCGCCGTCGGTGATGATGTTGAGGAGGGCTACGAGGGTCGTGAAGAGGGCCTGTTGCGGGAGGAACCGGCGGGTCAGAGGGGATTCAGAAGATGTGGCAGACATGTCAAGCAGGGCGTTTCGAGTGAGGGACTTACCGCGGCCAGCACCTGTAGATAATCATCGACCTGGTATTCTCGGACGCCGCCTAGCCGTCGTGCTCTACTGTATCTGGAGAAAGGGTCAGCTTGGTGCCATCGCCAGATCGCGCACATGCTGTGTCGTACAATCTGAGGATGATGAAGACGATGCCGATGGAGTAATGGATCCAGCTCTGACGCTCGAGTCGGGAGGCAAAGGTCCCGTCCGTGTCGACCATGGCGGCAACGCCCCTGGAGGGCAGTCAGGCCGACGGCTGGTCGCAAATGTCGTCGTCCCGCGGACTATACGGATACTCAAGCGGCGATAGGAAGAGTCGAAGAAGCCCTACGCTCGCTAGATGGCTTCTAGAAGATGTCGAAACAACGTTTTCATGATGCGGTGAAGATGGAAAAGAAAGGTAGTCACTGTAGTCAACCCTCGCGCCAAGAACAACACCGAAGGACAACCAAAGACATGGACACGGAGACTCTATGGGGAGTGGGCGGCACGTTCGGCCAAGACATGTCTGTACGATCGCGGAGGGTCTGTCTCGATGACAATGCTGCCGCCAAACGAGGACGTCTAGCGCTGCGCCAGTCCGTTATTCCTATCAAAGACCCGGTCCCTAGGGGGAGTTCGTGGTCGAGAACTTGACTGCCGGGGAGGCTGCTGCTGGACGTTTGAGGAGCGGGACAGATCAGCCTCGGGCATGGTGTGCATAGTCTGCGGGCTTGCTGCAGGGCGCCAGCATCGCCATTG
This sequence comes from Colletotrichum sidae, assembly GCA_004367935.1. NCBI lineage: Eukaryota > Fungi > Ascomycota > Sordariomycetes > Glomerellales > Glomerellaceae > Colletotrichum > Colletotrichum sidae. Next base: position 19,001 of record QAPF01000152.1, on the reverse strand, counting down.
ATGCAACAGTGGCGACGTGAATATCTTCACGGAGGCTTGCTCAGGAGCCGCAAGTGGTCTAGATGGCGAGATGGTGGCGCCCTTTTCCCTTGCCGCATCCGGACCAGACCCAAGAGTGTCGTCTAGACGACTTGCTTGGCCTCTGATGATGACTGGTCAGGAAGAACTCGACGAAATGCGGGCGATGGTCTTTGTGTCGATGTCTCCACGGAGACTTCACCGGCGAGGGCGGGCTGCGGATGGATGGCCCAGCCGGGTGGTTGACCCAAGTGTTGGCATTATTCTATATTCTGCCTACACTAGTCAAGTGAAGCTATTCGACAACCTCGCCAACCCTGGCTTCTCTGCCCCGAGCCCGAAGCCAGTGTTCACGCGTTCAGCAAGCTTGGTACGTACAGATGTCATCTTCTTGTCTGAGACATGGGCATTTTGGATGAAATAACCATTGTTGGGACAAGCGAGATGCATTCCAGCCTCGTCGAGATCAACATTGCATTCGCCATGTCCAAGAGCTCGCCAACTCTTCGAGTCCTGGTCTGACAACTTCTACAGCCAGCAGAGTAGGATAGCATAGACTGCATAGTGCCAGTCCAGTGGTCTCTAGTCAAGCGGGGAGGTCAACCGGTCTCTGGATGTGACGTCTCGTCGCAGAAGCACCTTTACCTACCAGCTACCTACCTGGCAAGCCTAGCTACCCAGTAGCAGAACGCTTCGGACAGAAATGCGTTTCCTTTCATTGTCGTCACCTTCTCTGTCGTCAACTCATCTTGAAAAGGTTTCGGCGGGCTTCCCGCCTGCGTCCCGCCTTCGGGAACCCCCATTACCGGCATGAAAGACTCGTGAAGCACCGAACCATGCTGGGATTCTCGTGGGATGCAGCCACGTCGTCGTTCATCCCGGATAGTCAAGTTGCCTATCGTAGGTCTGTCGGTCTGCCGGTCTCGCATAGTGACCTCGGATTCGTAACAATGCCGGCGAAAGGCTGCCAAGAGCATGCCAGAACGAGGCTGGCCAGTGGCCGCCAATCAATGGGCAGCAGAGTTGAGGCAAAGGAAACAGACACACCTTGCTGCTTTGACAGTTCTGGGACGACAGGGCAAAGCTTTTCTCTTTCGGCGAACCGACCGAGGTCGAGCGATTGGTCCTTGGGAAACTTGGCCTTTGAGATCTCGGTACGTAAGTGACCGAAATCCGATAAGGGCCGGATTTGAGGTTGCATGAGAGGTCGATGATGGTTGGTAGGTGGGTAGATGCAAGCTTGGCTCCTAATATGTCCTTCAGAATTACACGACTCCTCTCGGGCGTTGTCCGAGGTCAACCCATCTTCCGTATCACCAACAGATAATTAGTACATCTCACCATGAATTCATCGGGCGTCCAAAGCCTGGCATCTCATCAGTAGCGTCGATTACCGGACTTCACCTGGACAGGATTTCGGGTAGCATGTCCCAGAAACCTCGGCGTAAACCCCGTCCCCGATGACCCATCTCCCACCCGATCGCCGTCATCTGCCGTCCGGAGTTGGACTAGTCAAGGGAAGCCCGTCGTCCCGGGCGGAAGCTGTCGGTGGCTGTTCCTGGACACTGGTCCTCTGCCTACCCACTATCTTCATCGCCAGACAAGGTCAGGTTGTTTCTCCCCTTCCACCATCATCCCCGATTATCAAAAAGCTTCCCTGGGCAGAGGTAGCAGGCATTTCCAAGGCGCGGGAACGAGGGTTAATTTACCCTGTAGGTATCGGCACGCGCTGGCTGTCAATATCTGCATTCTCGTCAGATGCTTGATTCAGTTCATCGGCCGAGTTCAACCCGTGACTCTGACCTCTTTGCCCGTCTGCCAATTCATGCCTGGCACTCGCCCGGACGCCAGAAATGCAGGCCGATCTATCCTGCAGCGAGCACGGCCAAGGGAGGGTCTCGTAGACGACCTGTTCGTCGACCTGCCGCGCGCCGTCCTCCGACTAACGCGAGATTGACACTTGAGGCGTCGGCTGCGAGTCGGCAACAAGCAAGCGTGGCGCCCAACAAGTGCCCATCCGAGGTTCTATGGCTTGCAGACACCAAGGCGACCTGGGGCTAATGCGCGGGAGGGATGGAATACGGAGACGCGGGAGAGGTGAGAGGGAGCCGAGCACTCGCAGAAAGCTGTGCGCTATCCTTATCTGACGTGGTTCGGACTGGTGTTCCGTGTTTCGACAGCCATCGGACAGGTGGCTGAGTGCAGCTGTTTGAACTCCTGGATGCGACTTCTCGTGTCCATGTTGACGATGTTGATGCAGAGACTCACCACCACCCCTGTCTCACGACACACTCTGGTGAATATCTTCTTAGCAAAACCGCGGCTACTGCACCAAGAGAAATCAACCGGTAGTCCGGACGGAATAAGCAGTTTCCAGTGCCTCATCTTCTGCATCACAGACGGGGCTCACGTTTAGGAACAGCGCGGACTCGCCATGTCTCCACGAGGATGCTGCATTCTCCCAACCATTTACAGTATCCCATGGCCAAAACGCAACGCGCCATGGCATCAGACCCTCTCCCGCGTTCCAAAAACCCTCCTGACCCATCCCATCCTGGTGTCGATCGCCGCCTGCGACACCTCAGCCCGGACAGGCAAACCCAGCAAGTCGAACCCGTGAAAGCCGCCGCTCCACACGTGCAGGTCCGCCTGGACGCCCGCCTCCCACAACCGGCTCGCGTACCGGACGTTGTCGTCCCGGAACGGTTCCGCCGAGCCGACGTCGATGTACGCCGGCGGCAACCCGGCCAGGTCCGTCGCGCGGCCGGGCGCGACGTACGCACTCACCCCGCCGCTCTCCGCGCCGCCGCGCCGTCTGCCCCCCAGCACGCACGACCAGGCGAAGTCGTTGTCGGCGCCGTCGTACGCGCCGTCCTCGCGCGCGTACTGCCGCCCGGACGCGGTGCGGTTGCGGTCGTCGAGCATGGGGTACACCAGCAGCTGCGCGCAGAGCGGCGGTCCGCCTTCGTCCCTGGCCCGCAGGGCCACGCCGGCGGCGATACCGCCTCCCGCGGACGCGCCGGCGATCATCACACGCGCCGGGTCGAGTCCCAGTTCCGCGGCGTGGGCGCTCACCCAGCGCAGCGCCGCGAAGCAGTCGTCCTGCGGTGCCGGCGCGGGGTGTTCCGGCGCGAGGCGGTACTCGACGCTCGCGACGACGGCGTCGAGGGTTTTGGCGACCTCGGCGTAGAAGGCGAGGCCGAGGAACGCGTCGCCGAGGAGCATGCCGCCGCCGTGGACGAAGACGATGCCCGGGCGTCGGCCGTGGGGCGTGCTGGGGTTTTTGGGCTGCAGGATGACGAGGGGGATGTCGCAGTCCGGGCCGGGGATCGTGCGGTCTTCCACCGAGAGGTGGACGTCGTTGCGGATGGAGGCTTGGAGGGGGGCCGCCGCCGTTGCCCTGATCCGGCGCCCGTGAACGACATCCTCTCTCCTTTGGGGGTATGGCGGGTTCTTTCCGATGACTGGGACGAGCTGTGGATCGTACGGTGGACGGGGGAGTTGATTTAGTGACGAATCGCCCATTCTTTCTTGTTGTTTGGGTTACTGTGTTGTCTATGGTTCTTTTAAATCAGGTTCAGCTGTTGGCGACGAGTTGAGGTGCCAAACACTCACCTTCAACAGCTGTGAGATCCGCAAATAGGTTATTGAGCTGACCGAGTGGTTTCCTTCACACACACTGGTTACCGACAAGTCGCCAGCGTAGGCTGAATCCTGTCTGTGCTGGCTTGGAAAGTTGTTAAGTCGGATATCCTTAACCAGATAGACGTCTCGTGACTCTAACCAGCAGGCCGCGAATCACGGGGAATAAGCTGCCGCGCGCGACTTTATTTGGAATGTGGCTTCGCTATCGACGCGGAACTGTCAAACATCTCACTTTGAGACTTGACGGCTTCTGAGTTGATGTGGCTGGCGATGCAAAGCGTCTACCCCGCGACATGTGAACTTGTGGACACACTAAGAATCCGCACTTGGTCGTTCACGGTCTTAGTCACTCCAGAAGGCGTAAATAATGCCTCGGCTTCTTCAAGACCAAGCCCGATGGCTGTCGAGAGAGTGTGAGGTCATCTTCTCGCGACAGTGTTGTTCGGTCAGCAACTAGACAGAAAAGGAGAATCATTTTGGACTTCTCGAAATGATTCGCTTGATCATTAAGTGACTTTTACTTTGTGATTACTACGAGTATCTGAATCCTATTTGACTTGGCAAATCGAATACTTGGGCCATTACAATCAACATGTTCTAAACCGAGAGTAAATTTTTTGTCGTACGGTGACCACCAAAAATAGCCGCTTCTCCTGTCATGTTGGTATTACTGTCCACAAAAACTGAGAGCTCCCATTCTGGATACTCTGGAACGCCGTTTGCTCTTCTGTTTCTGGAACGGCCGAGTAGGCCGCACGGATGCACCTCTCGGCACTCGAGTCTCCCCAGCCGTGATCCTGCGGCGCAGTCAAATACCAGGCTGCGTCCGGCTGACAATCTCTAATCCTCCGGACACATGATCCTTTGGCGTCTGCCAGATCCGACAGATGCTTATGTTTGCCGTCGCGCAAGAGTGGCTGAAAGTCCGCATCCTCCGTCGACATGGAGCCAGTCAGGGAATGGGGTGAATGGATAGTGTTGGCTGCAGTCAAGAGCACCAGACGAGGTGTGTTGGTAGAAACAAATGTGTAACCGATATTTTGCTGCAAGTCTTCATTGAGCACGGAGTATAGAGAGTGGAAATCGATCCTACCACTTGAGCTGGCAGAAGAAAATCCAATCATCACCAAGCAGAGGTCTCGGTGCTGTCGTGCAGATAGAAACCAAGCCAGCATCGACATGGTCACACGTGATGACGCAAAAGCCAATAAACAATCCAAACATTGTGTTTATATAGATTGCTACTATATGCTTGACTGAAAAGACTCTGACCGCGTTATGCAATCTCGTCTGAACGCCCATAGATCAGAAACTGACATCATTGGGCTTCTCTCCGCCCACCGTCGAGAGCGGCCTCGGCCGCATCTACCGCTACCCACGGACGACGTACACGCAAGTCCAGTGTCCCCAGGGAAGCCGTGATACCCGTCGAGGCTGGCATCCGGCGCGGCCGACAGTCCGAGGCCCGCGGCTTGGAGCCCACCGTCCTCAGAAGCGCCAGCGTCCCATCGGGCTCCGACTGCAGCCTCGCCCCAGCCAGCCCGAGGAGATGGCGACCGTTGGGCCAAGGCTCATCGAACTCTGTCTTTTCTAATCAGGAGATGAGAAGGGAAAGCTTGCTGGTTTCGGGCGCCCAGCGCGCTTGCGGGTGACGCGTCGTTTAAGATTCGGGAATCGTCTGTGGGCAGATTTTCTGGCGTTTGGGGCCAGGGAGGCCCGAGGAGTCGAGGTGGGATCTCGACGACCCCTCAGAAGGCCAGAACTACCGACCTTGGCTGTCATCTAGAGCGGTGCCTCGGGTCCGCGGAGACTCCATGGCGACGGGGCCCAAGGAGAAAAGAGACGGACGGAAGCGGGATTCGCGGTTCAGCTGTAGTCTGGCTTGACACCGACGCCCACGATTGCGTGATGAAACTCTGGTAAACTTCTCTACGATGGGACACACACACACACACCCACGCGCACACCCGCTCTCACGGCAAGTTCAAACATGCCTCCAATGGGGATCGACGGAAGATGAGGCTCGGTATCATACCAGGCTGACTAGCTTTGCGCCTAGAAAGTTGGCATGTTTGACAGACCGAGTCTCTCGACGGATGCAGCAAGTATGGCGGGAAAACAAGAGACAGAGGCCACATCTAAGCCGTGAAGACAAAACGTTGTCCTACTCCTACTTTTGGCTGCCATGACGGCCTGATGGACCTCCGCGCAGGTCCGCCGTCAGTGCTACACGTCACGAAGCTGCCAGCCTCTGCGTCCCCGAGCCCGTGCTGAGTGTGACGATCCGAGGGTTTTTAAGCCTTTTATCGCGGAGGAAAACCAGACAAACCGTTGCGTGGTGGGTGTTTGGCCAACTCTCGGCCATCTTGACTTTGGGACGTTTCTTTTGTCGCTCTGGACATGTCTAAATGGAAAGAAGAGCGAGTGCGATTGGGAGTGAAGAGTATGGGGTTCTTTTCTTGTCTTATTGTTTCTAACTGCGATATTTTTCAATGCTCAAAAACATCACCCCTAGGTTGGAACAGCTGCTTCGAATGACAGATATGATTGTGCAGAGATGCTCGTCTTTGGGAAAATTTGAACAATAGCATTCTCCGAGGGAAAAGTCTGCAGTCCATGCTGCGAGACGGTCAGCAATCCCACGATGGCAGGGTGAATGTGAACGCCGCAGGATTCAACTCGTATCAGAGTGCGTGTTTGCATCTGCAAACCTATGCGTGATACCAAACTCGGTAACCGTGTCCGTATATCAATCTTGACCATGTGCTGCCCTTACTACTTGGTATGCATATATACACATCCATGAGATAGTTCACATCCACAGGACAACTACTGCTGATTTGGCAGTCTAGTGGTCAGCACCAAGAAAGTCAAGCCGAGTATCAATAGCAATCCCAGCACGGAAAGAGACAAGCATACGCCATGTTGCGATGCGTAAAGGATGCGGAGTGCCGAAGACTCGACAACGTTGGCCCAATGGGAGACTTCTTGGGCACATGGCTGATGAGGTCACACTCCTTGGCTGGCCACCGAGTAATAACACTCACTCCCAGGTAAGATCTTACGTAGCACGACCATTAATCGGTAGCCCGCACATGACGGCACCTAGTTGACTCTCAGGATCCTGCTGCTGGTTCAAGTGGTTGCACGTTTGGAACAAGGCCTTGTCATACCATGTAGGTGGGCGATGCAAATTCCTTGGAGAAACTTTTGCGTGGGATTGAGAATTAGGAAAGCTCCGAGCCCGATGGTTGCAGGATGGTAACTCAGGTACTCGGGCGCGATGAGAGTGCGCGATCTGCAGCTTTTCTAAACAAAATCGAACAACGACAGAGATCACATGCAACGACTTGCCCCCCATCTCAAGTCGACGACATGGTTCTTCACCCACCCATTAAAAGACCAAAAAAAGATGAGAAAAAAAGTACGAACGAGGGGTAATGGACGATCTACAGGTTCAGTTGGCCACATCTGCCAGGTTCATGCTCCAAGGAGTACGGGTTGAGGGTGCTGACATGCAGGCTCCGGCACATCTCTCCGACAGCCAGCGCGCACCACACACCTGTTGGCCGGCCTGGCTTGATGGAGGTCGGTAGACTTTGCTTGCGGGATTCCCGACTCCATAGAGACGAACTCCGTATCCGTATCCGGACGTGGTGGTTGGCCTTGTTCGTGAGATGAGCCAGGCAGTGTCGCGCGTCTCACTCGATTCACTCGAATCGAACGGAACGAACAGCGCCGCCGTGGCTGGCCCTATCTGCGCTGCCTCGCCTGCATCACTCGTGGCACGGCGTCCTCGAGGAGATTCACTTCGGACGATGACTACGAGACATCTAGTGCAGTCCAGAAGGAATCCTCATGGGGCTTTTCTCCGTGGTTATTCTGGGCAACACTCGAATCTCGTCGGCAAGCAGGAACGCATCCTTCCGGTTTGTACGACGTGCGAGTCCGCGTCTCATTGGCCAAAGGTGGCATGCTTCCGCTCTCTGGAGGCATAAGGTAGGATGAGGGACAGCCGCGAAAGATGCCGGACACGTCGGACGACCATCCCATCTCACGGACGCTGTCACGGAGCCTGCGTCAGAACGTCAAAACCCATCGACCGGCTGGGGCGTGAGTCTTTGGGGAGGTCTCCAGCACGTAGGAAGTGGCTGGATCGGGCACGCAAAGGAGGTGTGGGCACTCGTCTTCAGTTCCAGCAAGCTGCCACAGGACTCGTATGTGTGCTTGACGATGTAGTCAGTCAGTCTGTCAGTCTGTCTGCAGCTCGAGATCGGGCTACCCAGTCGACTAGACTAGAGGCTATAGCCAACCCACGATGACAGCGAACAGACGCCATCATAGCACCAGCAAGCTGTGTACATCCAAGACTACAAGTAGACTAAGACGCATACTACCGGGATGGCGCCTGTCTCTGCGCGGGTGGCGGGCAGACCCTGCTGCTGAAACCTCTCTTCTAACTCTGTCAACTTACACACAGATCCGAGTGACGCACGCCACGACGAGCATCTTGACACGCCTGTGAGTACTGTGTATGTGTGAGAGGGTGTGCGGGTGTGCGGGCGAGTCTCTGCGGCTCCCGGGATGGCCCCAATGTCAGCTTCCTTCAAGACGGGTGCTCGCACACCATCTCGACGAGGCAATCAGGTCGTCAACGTGCCCACGGCCGACTCTGCCGACGAGGAACGACCTTGTCCTGTTTCCCTGGGCCTTGTTTAACCTCTTCTCGGCCCACCCTCGTTTCCTTCAGCCCTCCGTTTTCTGCACATCAAGCCCCATCGATCCCATCACGCATCCCTTCATGTACGGTGCTGTACGGCGATAGCCTTTTTTTCTTCCTTCATTCGCTTCCCGTTCGTGGTGGTGTGCATCTTTACTTTCTTCTTTATCTAATTATCCTCGGACTGCCCATCGTGGCATCCTGTCGTCACATACTTCACCTATCGCGTGCTGGCATGGCTTCAGATTAATACGTCAAACTCCCAATCGATAATATCCCCCTTCCAACCCGAGAGACTGTTCCGACGCCCTCACCTCGTCCACATCCAACATGTGGCTGCTCAAGGTCGCCACGATAGCGGCGGCGGTTGCCGCAGCAGGACTGCAAGTGAAGCCACTCGCGGTGGCCGACGTGGACGTGGACCTGGAGATTGCGAGGAGGCAGCTCGACGCGACGTCGTTCATAGCAGATTTGCCAACTGGCGCAGCTGAAGATCCCGCATCATCGACGACTTCAACGACGACACCGGTGGCGCCTACTACTCCTCCGCCGCCGCCTCCTCCGCCTCCTCCACCACCACCGACGACTTCTGCGCCGAGGTCGACATCGTCACCTCCACCACCGCCGCCTCCAAGCACACCCGCGTCTCCGTCACCGACGGTGAGACAGACGACCATCATCGTCCCAGCACCGCGGTCGTCTTCTTTCGTGCAGGGCCGGACGTCGAGCTCCCAGGCACCTCCTCCTCCCGTCTTCACGCCCGCTGACCCTCCAGCCACGACCAGCCCATCTTCGGCACCGCCCACGGCTCTCCCGGCCCAGACGACGAGCGCCGCTCCCACCGGCGGAGGAGCCCTCTCGCCGCCGCCGCCAGCAGGCCAGGGAGCCCAGGTCGGCGGCGGTCCTCCCGTGCAACGGCTCGTCGACCCGTCCAAGGGGGCCTTCATCGGCGGCGACCCGTCCACCAACATTGACGTGCCCGTCACCTTCTTGTTCCTGCTGCTCTTCAGCGCCGGCGCGTACACGCACATCCGCATCTACCGGGCCAACGCCAAGCGCGGGCACAAGTTTTTGCTCTCGGATCTCATGTTTGATTTTTGCATGGTCCGCAATGTCACGTGTATCATGAGGATCGTCTGGGCGTTTGAAAAGGCCCGAGGCGTCATCCTCGCGGCCCTGATTGTGCAGTTTGGAGGGTGAGTCGATACCCATCACCTCACGATGTCTTCCTTGTAGGACAACTGCTGACCGAGAGAACCAGCGCCGTCGTGATCATGGTCGTCAACATCTTCTTCGCCCAGAGAATCATCCGCTCCATCCACCCCAATTTCGGATGGCACCCGTTCTTCGGCGTGGCCACGCTGTTCTTCATCTTCTCCGTCCCGGCCGTCATCCTGTCCAACAGCACGTCCCTCGGCGTCTCCTTCTTCAACATTGAGGACCAGGACCGCGTGGAAACGGCCCTGAACGTGCTCAAGGCCGGCGTCTCGTGGATCATGCTCCTCGCCATCCTGCCCATCGTCGCCGTCCTCTTCGCCGCCGTCATCCCCGGCCCCAAGCCCGAGCGCTTCGGCACCGGCGACACGCACCAAAAGATCGCCGTCCTCTTCATCGGCGCCATCCCCCTCATCGCGGGCCACGCCGTGCGCCTGACGTCCACGCTCAACCCGGAACCGCCCGGCTCGACGAGCAGGCTGCTGAGCCGGGAGGTCTTTTACACGACGGGCTTCATGCTCGAGATCTTCGTCGTCGTCTTCTACGCCGTCGCGCGCATCGACCTGCTCTTCCACGTGCCCAACGGGTCCGCCCAGCCGGGCGACTACGCGCGCAGGCCCAAGCCGGGCGAGGACGACTACGAGGCCGCCCTGCTGTCCAGGCACGAGATCGAGGACGAGATCGCCGCCCTCGGCCACCCGTACGAGATTGTCGACTCGTCGGGCCTCGGCCGCGACGGCTCCGGCCGCACCATTGTCGCCTTCAGCACCCGCCGCTTCGACGCCGACGACAAGCCCGTCGTTCTGCCGCCGCGCCCGCAGGCCTACAGCCGCGTGCAGTCCATCCGCGGTTCCGTCCGCTCCGTGCGCGGGTCGCTGCGTTCCGCGCGCGGCGGGCTGACGAGGATGATGTCGTCGTCGGGCGGCGGCGGCGGCGGGCGCATGACGCCGGCGCCGTACCTCAACCACGTCGACGTGAACCAGCCGGCCTTCACGGACAACCCGTTTGGGCAGAGCCGCATGAGCCAGTACGGCCTCGCGCAGCCGCTCTTCATCCAGTCGCGCTTCAGCAGGTACACCGACCCGGACGACGAGAGGTCCGCGCTGCGGCCCGAGAGCCAGGCGACGTCTGGCGAGATCCCGCTGAGTCTGGACCGGGACGGGCTCGGGCCCGACGAGGGTCGGTTTAGGAACTCGCTGAGGCGGTCGTCGATACAAAAGTTTACCGCCCAGGAGCGAGGCGGAGGTCCGTTGAAATAGAGGAGCGTTTTGTTCTTACGACACGGCCTGACGGGTCTAGTCTTGGTTCTTGTTTTTTGGCATGTTTTGATAACCTGGGTTTCTCGGTTTTGGTGTCCTGTGCGTGTCATATTGTTATTTGTAGATAATTATATGGCTACAGCGTATATAATGATACATCTTGGTTGATAACTGCCGTTTATGCTCTCTCATTGACGCTTGTGCTGTCACCTCAACCTATCACGATGGCCTCTGGAAGGATTTAAGCTTGAACCCGTCTCGAATACTTTTTTCTCAGTTATCCACTAGATCTGTAGCAGTTGTCCGGCTAAATAAGAAGATGGGATGAATGTGACCGAGTATCATCGTGACGTTGAGCAGGCTCATGGGATAGTCGTTTGCATTTTGCTCGATATCTACCCAACATGGATCCCTCTTCGTTCGTATCATCAGTCACATACACTCCTCGGCACCAGATCTCTCCCTCGAATCGATATGTATTAGTCTGAGAGAGATTCGCCAATCTGTATAGTCGCTGACCACCCCAAACGGACCCTGCCGCTGTGTACCCCTGCGCCCATGCTGCCCGTATGCCTACATGATCGTACACACCAATGACCATTATCGTGACTCGTATCCCAACACCGTCCTTTTTTTTTCTGCCCACCCCAAACCTCAGCGTCCAAACATACCCATGAGCCCGCCAAAGAACCCGGCCGCTCCCCTGGCGGCGTTCCCGGCGGCAGAAGCAGCCGGAGCAGCAGCCTGCGCGGCAGCAGCCGAGCAGGTCCCCGCCGCTCCCGCCGCAACCTCGGCCGCCTGCACCGGCGCGGGCGCGGGCGCGGGCGCCGTGCCGGCAAAGATGGCGATACCCGCGTCGAGAACGGTGCTCAGGGCGTTTGCGCTCTGCTGCGCGTCGGCGTTGAGCTCGGGCGGCACCTTGCTGACGAGGGCGTTTGCGAGGGCGACGCTGACGGACTTTTGGTCCTGCAGCGCGACGGCGACCAGCGGCGTCGCGCCGAGCGAGTCGACTAGCGACTTCTTGTCGACGACGTCGTTGATTGTGACCTTTACGTTGTTGGTGAGCGCGTCAGTCGCCGCCTTGAGGTTGCGCGCGTCCGGGCGGTTGAGCACCTCGGAGGCCTGCACCTGGGTCGTCGCGTCCTCGATGGAGTTGCGGACGGTGGCGATTGCGTTGAGCAGCTGGAAGCCGCTGCCGAGCGTGATCTGCGTCGTGGCCTTTACCGAGTTGTCGAGCCCCTTGAGGGCCTGGTTGATGGTGTTGAGCGCCGTCTGGATCGTTTTGAGGTCGCGCTTGTGTTTGGCCTCGGGGAGCGACACGGGCGCGGCGAGGACCGGTGCGGCGGCGAGGAGGGTGAGCGTGAAGGATGAGAACAAGGAACGGAAGAGCATCGTGATTCGTGAGTAGTTCCTGCGCTTGCTTGCTTGCTTGCTTGCCTGCCTGCCTGCCTGCCTGCCTTTCCCTGTGTGGTTTGTAATGGCCTTGAAAGACCGTTGGGGATCAAGGGAGAGAAAGGGTGAAAGGAATGGATCGCTGCCTTGTTGGGAAGCACACGTTCAAAGGAGAGTGTGGCTGCGTTGGGTGATGAAGAGAGACGACTTCAGACCATCACGGCGTGACGAACCGTGGGATAAGAGGGTGATGGATGAGGGGCAGACCGCGGGATGACAAACCCGACTGCGAGAGGTTATAGATCATGTAACGCGAAGCCAAGGAGGAGAGGCTGGGTATGGGTTATGGTTGATGGAGGGGAGAATCAACAACAAGCCAAGAGAGACCCGATTGCAAGGCGTCTCGAGCCAAGCGACAACTCCCTTGGCCCAAAAGACTTTCCCTTGACAGTACAGCTGCCGCAGGTTCCGATGTCAGCGATGGATGGGCCACATGGTCTGATGTTTCCAGCAACCATAGGACCGGCCAGCTTGCGTGAGGCACAGTTGAGACGGGCTCGATATCCATCGTGTGGGAGCAGAGACCACCCGCAACGGGACTTGGCTGCGAGCGAGAGTCGAATCCCGGCCGAGGAGCTGCCCCGCTGCCTCGAGCTCCTTCACGAAGGAAGCTGAAGGGGTGGATATGAAGCCTCGAGGGTACGATGGTTGGACTTGGCTCAACGACGTTCCGCAATGTGGTAAAGGCGCGTCACACATCTCCACCGGGAGTTCCCTAGAGAGGCAACTCTATTCGAAAGTCTGTTTCAAGTCGCGAGAGGCCAGACGGTTCAGAGCGTGGCGAGAGTTTGACATGCATCGATTGCCTTTTCTTCACCCGCACACCTCCAGACGGCGGCCACTTGGTGGTCATGGTGGTGGCATGCGCCTCTCGATGACTGTCTTGCGGACGCCAAAGCCCACGAAGCTTGAGTCTCTTGACGTCTGCGTGGTTTGCCAAAGAGAAGCCAACAACTATCCCCCGAGAAGGACTCTTGAATTCTTGCAAAAACCCTCTGCAATCTCAACAATTTATTCTCACCTTCTAGGTGGCCGAGTCAGTAACCGTCGGATCGGACTCCCCCAGAGGAAACATCGAATGAATTGCCCGATTCAAACGGTGATACCAACCTTGACTCTTGTCGACACCGTCTCATCTTGTCCTCCATCATTTCCGTTTCAACTCCCGCACAGGCTTTGTTTCCCTAACGGGGCAATCATCAGTCACGCTTTAGTCAATCGCCAAGGGCCACGTCAAAGCAGCACCGCCCACATGCCTTGTGACGAGCGTTACGGCTTCACAGTGAACCCAGCCCTCTACGCTATCAAATCCAAAGGTTTCATACCTCTTCTCTTCTGTCCTCGTCCTCGGCGCCAGGTAAGCGACTCTCCGTGCGGGCACTGTCACGACGAACCCTGGCATCCGAGCCATTCGCCCGTCGAGCGTGGACGAACTCCTCGCCCCCCCCTCCATCCCGCGTGGTACGCAGGACGATGAATGTCATATAGACCGGCCCCGACCGCCGGGAATCGTCTCCGGGCTGAACTCCGTCCGCCACACGAGCCCGAGCATGGTTGCGTCGGGTGGGCGAAGAGGAGCACTGGTAGGTCTTGGCTGGCAGCCATCACGTCGCCCGTTGTGTGTCGACATCGCCGCCGTCCACGCGACGCTCCGTGCTTGTGGACTTGGGCTGCCGGTCGTTCCGCTCATGACGATGACGGCGATTGGCTTTGGCCATCTCTCCACTGGATTGCTGTCTTTCGGCAGTGGCCCTTATCGTGATGCTTTGGTGGAAGTCACCGAGTCTTTTTGACAGCCACTACCGATATCAACTTGGCAGCTGAGGGTGTGATTCTTCGTATTGATAGTTTGACCGTGTACAAAAACAAGTGCGACTACTCGAGTTTTCAGGCACTCTCCGGCGAAAAGACACTACTCTAACATCGCCAGGAGCATTATTTCTGTCATGTTTTCGAATATGCTTCGCTGTCGAGCCTCCGGTCTCAGTCCGGAGCTGTGAATAGTTTCAAAACCGTTGGCGACTTACGGAGGAGACATAGGCCATCGGGTCTGACCCGACAGTCGGCCGTGCCGCTCGGCTTCCACAACTTCAGCGAGGCCATCGGCTCTCACTCGTAGGTGCACCGTGCCTCTTACTCTACCTGCCTGAGTAAAGTATGGAGCCTAGGAAGGCAGATTCCTCATTCGCCGGTTGTCGTAAGCGAGAGGTGTCGAGCCCAGGCGCTCTGGGGTGGAGGACATCAGCCAGAACGACGTCTTGCGAGACCTTTGCCGAGACGTTCGTATACTACGGCTTCAATGCTTCTCAGCCGAGGTGTTTGGAAACTGCTATAGAGGGCACATAAAGTTGTAACGCTTCATTGTGTTTCTCCCCGACAACATCATATCAAGCCTAGGACGAACTTTGGCTTCGGTTGGGTATCCAGCTCTCAGGCCTCATCACCACCTACTCCGGTATACTTGTTCCGCCAATGCTACATACCTTTTTATCTCGATGGCTATGCAGCGAGAACATGTGATACTAGCCAAAGACTATCGTCCAAGTTTCATGGTCAAGACATTGCTTCCGGTGTGCATCAACCTCGTTGAAAGACCCGTCTTTCATGGCGGAACAGGAGCCGCCAAGGTTGTGAAATCGTCGCTTGTTGCGACAAACTCCTGCAAGGCCCCAGTTCGCGTGAACCATGATCAGGTCGGGAGCTTAAATCCTTTCCGCCCTCACCTTTGGTCGGAACTGTAAGAGAGAAAAAAAGAGACTTTTTCGCCAGGGGGGGCTGTCAACTTCGCGGCCAGCCCCAAAAGGGGAATCTGCGTACCGTGTCTCTTGTCGAGATGAACGTGCTGCCGCCGGCCTCTGATAAAGCATGTTATTTAAGCCTCCACGGCGGTTTTTCGTGAAAGACATGGTTCGACGACGAGAGGATTAAAACGTCCGGCCAGGAGAGTCGGCCGTTCGGAACCAAAAGAGTGTGCGGTACGCGAGTCGGCCCACGTCGCCGGTCCAGGTTGTCGGGCATGGAGCGTTTCCTCCGGCGCGTCCGTCTGAACATTGCAGACGGCGTCGATCCAGAGGATCATCGCCCGATCTCCCTGTCCGGACTGACGCAGCGCATCGAGATGATTGTTCCTTGATATCCACGGCAGTCTTCACACCGACCGACGCTCCGAACATGTGCTCGGCTGGCTACGTTGTCTTCATGCGAGACGATAGGTCGGCAAGTCTCATGCCGTGAATTGTGAATCCTTCTGTGTCTTTGAGGCTGGATATCATTCAGTTGGCCGAATAATCGATGGGTAAGGGCAGTCTACGGGTAATTAAGGCAAGCTGGTTGCCTCCTGGAGTCGGTTGATGCAATGCGGTTATTCCATCAGAGTCGCCGGTAGAATCGGCAGCAAGCATTGGAAATGACTCTTACAACAGAGCACGACCGGAACCAGCAAAGCGTAGGATGTAATTGCTGCGACAGAGATATCGACGCGTCGGCTAGGAGGTCGCAGCTGGCCAGCAATGCTACCTCTTGCAGTTAAACCGAGTTTACATTCGCTTCGAACGTGCAGAGTTTTAACAGCGAGGTTTACAAAACCGTCTTAAGCTTTTACTCGTATGATCGTATCTAGCCCGACAGGCGACGATCAACAGAGATGGAAACTAGTCAGATTTATGGCTTAGACACAAAGGCTTCTCAGTCTATCAGACTCAAGAAAACTGAGTCCGCTCACTCGTAATCAATTTCAACTAGATACCATCTTCAGAAAAGAGTCTCAAGAGCGATGTTCATGCCGCCACAACTCTCGACGCCACGACAAGAAATTAGAAGAGCGGGAAGCAGGAAGTCTTACCAGAGTGAGTTGATAATCCCCCCAAATCTCGGCCAGCTACTTTCCAGATGCGAAAGGCACACCAAAGCCAATAACATCCCAGTCAGAGGGGATTCAGCTCTCTCAGGGTATCGTGTTACCCGAGTTTCTATAGGTAGCGATTGACAGGCTGTATGATGTGCTTGTCAAAAGGCGTCCATAAAATCATCTTCCAGGCAGAAAGGAAATCGATCAGATTTATATTCGGCTGGAGTCCCTTCACCTCCACTTAATGTAAATATAATGAGGAAATTCATTTATACATAGGTCAAGATATCTGCTGAATAATGTCCAAACACATCGCGGCGCTCGTGTCGTCTCTTCCCGCACCTCTTTACTACCAGTTGAGAGACCTCTTTGCTACCAGTTGAGAGTTTGCTGCCATCTCTCTACCAGGGAATCTCCTCGCCGTCAATGACGTTGATGAACTTGCCCGAAGTCTTTTCACGCGTGGCGCCATCAATCTGCTTCGGGATCAGCTCTGCTTGTCAAATTACGCCCTCCAGGCAGCCTGGCAAAGGAATACTCACAAGCGCGACCGTTTTGTCGATGCTCTCTTCGACCGAGTTGGGTGCCTTTTCCAGCCCCTGCATTTGAGCACCTTGGTTGCCCATCTCTGTCTGCACCAGCCTATTGCCTACTACGTCAGTGCTACCCTTTTTTAACCAGTAAAGATGGAACATGGCTGCTGGCACGTACCCCGGATGGATCGCAAACGCCACGATGGACTTGTCGGCGCTGTGAATTGCCCTGTCGTCGATTGTCAACCAAAACCCCCCTGGATCCTCATCTCGAACCACTGATACGTACACGGTGAGCCAGTCTTGAGCTGCCTTGGACATGCCGTACGCGCTGACAAAGGTCGCCTGATGGACCTCGAGCCTGCCGATGGAGGCGGCCGCAGAGGACACGGAAACCCACTTTGGCGCGGCCGACCTCCCCAGCAGCGGCTTCACGGCCTGGTAGAGCCGGAGGGGCGCGAGGGCGTTGACCTGGAAGGCGTCGGCGACGTGCCGCGCGTCCACGACGTCGAGTGGCTGGACCGGCGGCGAGAGCCCCGCGTTGGCGATGACGAGGTCGACGTGGGGGATTCCGGCGGCCGCGATCTCGGCGACGGCCTGCTGCGGGTCCGTCTGCAAGGACCCCTCGATGCTGACGAGGACGAGTTTGGAACCGGTTGCCGCGGGCAGGTTCTCGAGGTCGTGGGCGGCGGGGGCCTTGCTGTCGCGCAGGCTTCCGATGACGGTATGGTTTGGGCGGGAGAGGTACTTTTCGACGAGGGCTTTGCCGAGACCTTTGGGGGTTGTCAGTTTTGCGGCAGCGGAGTTGTGCTGCTCGACGACTCACCCTTGCTCACGCCCGTGATGAGGACGACAGTTCCAGCGGCCATGGTTCTTAGTAGGAATTATCTAGTTTATGTGTAAATGAAGAGATGGTGTACGCTGATAGATCCGTTAGACTTTGAAAAGAGCTGACGAGTTCGACTTTTATGGTGCTCGACCCCGAACGCTTGGCATGCTTCGTCTTGGACAGGTCCAACGTTGACAGATTGCTAATCGACGTCGAGACTTGCAGGTTCGCTAGTCCATGTTGGGAGGCCTTTGCCATGTTGGACGACAGAGAGACCGCATTGGCGAGGCTCCTTCAAGCGGGACCTCGGACTACGACAAGGAGTGAGCTGACAAATGAGCAATCGAGGCCCTAGGGTTCTCCGAGACTCTCTGTAAAACAAGTTCTTTCATGTTTTGATATGCAAATGATGTTGCTTGAACTAGAAGTGTCGGGTTAACTGTGGCACCGAGGTGGCTAAAGCCGTGGTGGTGGGTGACTAAGCAGTCGACCCACTTATTTAGGCCAATAAGAGCAGAAGGATCATTGTGTAGATTTATCCCTATAGCGCGCAGCATACACACGCACGCTATAACCTAGATATAGATATTATAAATAGAGACAACTAGTTATATATTATTTATATAATTGATTAATTATAATATTTACCAATTATAAACTAATACTAATTAGTAGTATTTTACTACTATTAGTACTATTTATTACTATTTAACTATAGATTAATAAGGAATAATCTAAAAAGAGAAGATTATAATATTTCTTAAGAAAGTCTCTAGAAATTTATATAATAAAAATAGATAGATATAAAATTATTATAATTATATATTATATTAAGATATTAGTATAACTTCTAGAAGCTTATATAATAAAAATAGAGAAGAAAGGTAAACTTATAATAACCTATTAACTTAATATTATTTATATCTATTATATAATATATTAATAAATAAGATTCCTATTAATTTACTAAAGTAAAAGCGTAATAATAAATATAATAAGATTAATATAAATAAGAGAAAAGGATTTATAGTAAATTACTATTTCTTATTACTATTTCCCAATATTCTATATATATTTAGTAGATAGAGAGATAATAAGAAATTAATTTAATAATTATAATACTATAATAAATCTTCTTTTAATAAGAATAACTTGAAGAATAATATTTAAGATTTAATTTAACTTTTAGAGTTTAGATTATAATTAATAAAAGAAAAGGAATTTAAAAGAAAATCTTATTTTATTTAATAAAGAGATTTTAAAAAGTATATAGAAAAGCTAGTAATATAAAATAATAGTAGAAGCATTCTTAATATTTATTTCTAAATATTCTATAAGTAATTATAATAATTACTTTATAAAGATATCTCGAGAATTAGTAAATTTATAATATTATTATAAATAATACTAAAGCTAAGTATTACAACCCAACAGGACTAAGGCTGAGTTATAAAACACCTAGTAGCTATAAGGTATTTTATAT